>NDXB01003597.1:0-19613 GCA_002631895.1 Agapornis roseicollis | reverse complement strand
TTTTTTTTTTTTTTTTTTCCTTTTCCCATTTTCCTTTTCTTGTTTGCTTTTTTTCCATGGTTAACGCTCTTGCACTTTCCCGACTCCCTTGTTAGCTGTTCTCACTCCACTCTGGCACCATTCCCACACCATGGACCGAGTGGTATTGGTGGGGAGAAAGGGTTCGAGGCACGCTGTGGGAATACAGGAACTCTGCGGGCTGTAAGCTGCTGGGGGGGGACTGGATGCCAGTTTGAGGTCCACACTGCCGCACAATGGGTTGGTGAGAAACAGAGGTTTGGTGCTGAAACATGCTATGGGTATCTCCTATTTGGGGGGAGGTATGGTTGGCCACACTGCTGAGCCGGGGCATCAGTGGCCCCGAGGTGAAGTGGGCAGAGAAGTGTTGGTAGGGTAACCTGTCCATCGGCTGCATGGCAGACACTGTGCAACTGCTGTAGGATGGCACGCTGGGCCACGTGTTACAGCTGATGTCCTCCAAGCTGGGCACGGGGTCCGTGGGGGGAGCGGAGCTGGCATACATACATGCTTGGCGCTGGGCTGATTCAGTCCTGTATGAAGTGTTCAGTCCCTGCTGTTGGGGGTAACTGGACCTGTAGAAAGGATCCTCGTCTGCTGGAGAAGTTTCCATGTAGGGCTTCTTGTAGGGATGCTCGGTGGTGGAACATTCCTCATCTGTTGGGAGATAAAAACTCCTGGTAGCGAACAACAATATGATGCCCTCTCCACAGTCCTCATTTTACCAAGGACACAGCCTGCTCAGAGCTGATCCAAACATGTCTTTCAGTTATGGCATACAGATCCCTTCCTTGGAATCCACCTGAATCAATCCTGCTGAAAATCAAGTCTTGTACAGCTGGGGTGGGGAAGGGATTAACTAAGAGCTCTGGGAGGAAAATCAAGGCAGTAAGATACTGGAGGGACATAAGGAAGAAATTCTTTCCTGTTAGGGTGGTGAGGCACTGGAATGGGTTGCCCAGGGAGGTTGTGAGCGCTCCATCCCTGGCAGTGTTCAAGACCGGGTTGGATGAAGCATTAGGTGACCTGGTTTAGTGTGAGGTGTCCCTGCTTATGGCAGAGGGGTTGGAACTGGATGATCTTAAGGTCCTTTCCAACCCAAACTCTTCTATGATTCTATGATACCCTGTACAAACCCCTGAGCTCTTCATCTCCCTTCTGCTGCAGCACTTTGACCAGAGGTGTAACATCTGCCTGTGGATACGGTGCACCTAAGCGGGGTCCCCACTCCCAACTGAGGTGCTCAGAGCTGATGGTGCCAACTAAAAGCCTTTGCAATGATTATTTTCACAATAAACGAGACAGGAATGGAGATCACAATAAAAATTCCCCCCGGGAGAGCACCAGCGATGGCACAGTTGAGACAATCAGATTTGGAGTTTTACAGCCCCAGTCTTAAGCTGTGCCAAGGAGAGCTGGGCACACAAATCCCATGCAGGGAGCCAAGTGTAACAGCAAAGAAAAGTAAATTTCACAGCTAGAAACAGCAAGGCACAGCTTGCCGAGCCCTTTGTTTCCTGCAGCATCCAGGGCAAAAAGAGGGAAGGATATAAACAATTTAGGTGAAATCTCTAGGGTGAAGCAAACTGAATAAATGAATATGCCCTTATTTATTCATTTGCAGGGTCATCAAATGAAATCCAGCTTTGCCGGAATGGATGGCAAAGTTCCCAAGGACAAGCACTTCACCAAGAGATTTTAAGGACAGTGAGGCAGAGAGGAGCTTTTCCGACCCAGATTAACTTTGCTGCTGCTTCAAGGACAAGGTTTTCGGTGCAGGCAGAAACACATCCATCCCGCTTCACTTGGAGCCCTTTTGGCTGCACCCTTTCAATGGGGGGGAAACTGAAAGACAGCCACAGGAAACGACCCTTTCTGCATTTTCTCAACCAACACGTTTTGAGCTGCAATTTTTTTCCACCCTGAAAATACAAAGAGAAGAAAANCTTTTGGCTGCACCCTTTCAATGGGGGGGAAACTGAAAGACAGCCACAGGAAACGACCCTTTCTGCATTTTCTCAACCAACACGTTTTGAGCTGCAATTTTTTTCCACCCTGAAAATACAAAGAGAAAAAAAAAAAAAAAAACAACCCAAAACCAGCACAAAATAGACTGAAAGCATCTTTCTCCTAAGAAACACTTGCAAAACCACAGGTACACAGGTGCTGGGTTGCTCCAGGGTAAGTGCCCATGTCTCACCTTTAGGAGATGCAGATGGGCAGTGTGGACACCCCTTGTTTCTTGTCAACATACTTATTGCTAATAAAGCCATGTGCTTCCTGAACCCACTCTGCTTGTAAAATAATCCATTATTCCCTCTCAGGTGCCAGCCAAGTCCAACTGGAACAACTGCTGCTGTTAGTCTTCTTGGCCCAACCACCCCAGAAAACATCAGGTACCAAGGTACACACCATAAGGACCTTCTCCTTGGTATCCTTTGACTCTGTAATACACCATAAATTGAGCTGGAAAAGCACAGTCCCATGTCATGCTTTCTTCCTGGCAACTGCAAAACCTGGCTTCTTAGTCCCAGCAACACAGAGTCCTGATAACCAAGTTATCTCCCTCCTCTGCCTTCACTTAAATTGGGACAGAAAGTAGGATGGGATAAATGAGTAATGCAGTAATATCTTTAAAACAGCTGGAACAGCAGATAGATGCAGAACTGTATCACCCTCCTTCATCAGGGTCATTTTCTATAGGATAGATGGAGACGATATTATTCCCTGAAAGACCAAAGCTGGAATCACAGCTCTAAGCTCCCTCCCGAACATGGGTCTATCCATCACAGGAGGTATTACATCTGCAAGAATAGCCTGAGCCAAAGCTTTTACAGACAGCCTCAAAGTTCTGGATCCCTGTCCCACCACTGAGTAATAAGAACACCAGGGTGGAAAAACAATGTCTTGTAAAATGAAGCATTGTTCTGCTAATAAAGTTTTCAGCATTAAGCCGCATTACTCCGCTGGCATCAGACAGCATTGGCTTGGGGTTTGACTGTTTATTTTATTTCTTCTTTTTTAATACACAACACAAAGCGGTCAAACTCTGGGTTTCGGTTGTGTAAAACTGCGCCTGACTTACAACCTCAGGTTGCTGATTTTTCCATTGAGCCCAGACATCCTGCTGCTGGCCCCAGCCCAGCCAGGCAGAGCCATAACATGATGGATTCGCTTCCAGGATTCATTGCAGGTGAAGGGAGAAAAACAAAAACAACCTAAATTGCAGTGGAAACCCAATAGGTGCTCTCTCCCATAAGTTGTTGTGATGGCTTTGCTGGCCTCTCTAGAGCCAGCCCCACTGATGTTGTATCAGGAAAGGGCGTCATCAACTCCAGGCTGTAAGATGTGTAAGGACACCGTTCCCATCTCCAAAGTGACAGTCACTAATGAAGGATTACAGTCTATCCTAACAGCTTCTGCCTGCCCTCTTGTCCCTCTTTCTGATGAATTTCCCATCTACATAACTTCAGAGTGCTGGATAAGGAGAACAGTCCACCTCCATCACCTCGGGATGATACAGACCAGAGATGCTCAGCTGGTGCCAGCAGATGCATTTACACTGGTCCAAGCTCTCTGAACAGACAAAGTCTGATCTGACATTGTCCCACCACTCCTTGCAGAGGAGACCAGAGTCAGCACACAGCACGCAAAGTGCCTCCCTATGGTATATGGAACAGATCTGGGAGTGGGAAGGGGACATATTCATGGAAGAGGGTGACAACAGGAGAACAAGTCAAACAGAGCTCTCTCACAATGCTGAAGGCTGCTGTTTAAATACATCGCCACCTGCTCTGGAGTCTGGATAGTCTGTGCCAAGGCCATAGTCCTCTCCCTGAAGATCCTCTCACCTCCTTCGCATCAGTTTGAGCAGGACGTAGGAGTTAACTGGTCTGCTCTGGGTTTGATTCCTGATGTTGATTCCCTGATATAGCACTTCATTATCCTTTTCCTGTTGTCACTGAGCCCTCAGAGGTGCTGGGCACTTCTGAGGGATGCTGACCATCCTCTCCTTTTGTTGCTATTCTTGGAAGGGTGGCGATCAGCTCTTGTGACCAGTCCCTCGATACTGTGCAAGCCTCAAAAAGCAAAAGGCTCTGCCAAGCAGGACGAGCTGCCAGCACTTGGGAGAAGCTGCTCCAAAGTGGATCCAAGGAAAACGAAGCCTGTAGAATGGGGTGGAAACTGGCGCTCTCACAAGGAATTTGATGATCTATCTAATGAAGGAGCTTGAGCGAGAGGATAAGCAGTTCCAAGATTTCCGGTATTTACTACTTCCAGCTGGGTTGTAAATACCACACAAATGGCTTTTTAAATGGAATTTTCCCAATTCCATCCAAAA
The DNA here is from genome assembly GCA_002631895.1 of Agapornis roseicollis. Lineage (NCBI taxonomy): Eukaryota > Metazoa > Chordata > Aves > Psittaciformes > Psittacidae > Agapornis > Agapornis roseicollis. The sequence continues at coordinate 15,253 of NDXB01003597.1, read as the reverse complement.
AGAAATGCAAACATGTAAAATCTCGGGACTAGGGGGTGCAATGGGCCCACATCTTCCCCTAGTGTAAATCAAAAGAGCTCCCTTTCCAATTCATGACAATCAGCTCCCCAGGACAGAAGACAATGAAGAATGGGACCTAACTGGTTTGGTTTTTAAAGTTCACCCACACTTCCAGGGCATGACAGTAGGTTCATCCCGACTTTGTGAGGGAGACACAATGGGTGATTATTACTAACACTGTTGGTTTATCTTGTCTGGTTTCTAGTACGAATCTAACATGCGCCTGAATAGCCAATACCAGCATGCAAGACTGACGAGGGCTGTCAAAGAAGACATGGAAAATGCAGATTCAACCCAAATTAACATCCCTAGAGGGCAAATGAGACTTACATCATAGGACATGAAACCTAAGACACCCTGTTTGTTTCAGCAATCACACAGTTTGTGATATATCTGCATTACACTGCAGGCGAACACAACAGAATGGGTTGTGGGGTAGAGACAGTCCGACATCAAAAGCTGGAACCTCTTCCAGAGAGGCAGTGAGTTGCCAGCACTGCCTGCAGAGGCACAGGAGGCACCTCCTGATGGGAGAATGGGATGAAGCCATTGAAATGAAGCCATTGAAACTAGAGTGCCACAAGCAACATGGCTGCACAGCAAGAGCTGAGCACACACCAGCCCCCAGGTATTTCCTCACCATGCAGGCAGGCTCTTCTTCACCCTTGATGTCCCAGCAGTCACCTTGCTCTGGGTTCTGCTGCATTTACCCAAGCAGCCAACACCTCCAGCTATAGCATGGCTCAAGCCTTGGCCAACTCACTGCATCTCCTAACATCAGCAGGACAAGCAGCATGTCCTCCAAAAAGAGATCCCATACCTGACTTTTGTCTGACAGTTTCTTTGAGTGAAGGAAAAGCTGAGTGGGATGAGGAAGATATCAGTTCAGTCAACAAAGAGGTCTATCCACCCTGACAGTGCCTGCTCTTGAGGAGAAGGGGGAAAGGCATTGCTGTATCTCCACCAACCTCATCAGAGCAGGAAAGAGATGAAAGATACATTCTTCCCCATGGTCATGTCCAAGCTAGGTGGCTGAAGGATATGGTCCTCACTGGTTGGAGCCAGTGAGTTCTGCCATGTCCCTTTTCTCCCTCAAGAAGAGTGCCAACACGACAACTTTTATAACCTCCCCAGGGAGAGGCTGATCCAGTCGCCTCCTGTTCAGCATCACAAGCATCCCAGAAGTCTGCCAAGTGGTTGAGATTGTGTAAGGCTGGGAGGGAGCAGAGGTTTAAAGGGATGGCTTTTTAGTTCTCAGGAAATCTGAGGGAGTGGATAACACAAGGGAAAACAAGGCCCAATGCCTTAATTGGGACGTGGGGCTAAAATGAAAGACAGAAAAGCAAGCTGCCTGCTGGTAAGTCCTTTTGGGCTTCTCCAAGCACAACAATGAGAGAGGGAGAGGTGGAGAACAACTAGGAAAAAAAGCAAACCTCTAACTCGTCTTTGTTGCAGCCTAAAAATCCACATCAAGAGCAGAGACCATTCCTTGGTAGGATCCAGGATTGGAGTTAATCCATCCTCTCAAGACCAGCAACCTTGTGAAATGCCACGAGAAATCTCCGTGTGGAGCTGGGATACAATGCAGGATGATTCTTGCCTTCAGGACCTCCATTCCCCAGGGTCCATCATGTTTGGAAGGTGCCTGGAGCAGCTACCTCATTGCATCATGCTGAGGTTCTTCCCAATGCTGCAACCCCACACTCCCACCTGGGCAGCAGGAATTGCCAGATTTAGAGCCCTGGGATGTGTCCTTCCTTCCTTCCTAACCCAGAAGAGCATCACCTCCCTGAAACAGTGGAGCCTTCAGAGATAACATCCCCTTGCAGCCCTGCTGCTCTCCCCTAATGTAACTCCATATCAGATCTCCAGAGTGAATCCATCTTCACTTGACAGCTAAGAACAACACTGTCAACCACAGAGCTAAAGCTTTGTCTTAGGTCACCAAGGAAGTAGAAGTTGAAAAGGTGCCTTCAAGTTACTTGGATAGAGACCTATTCTTAACTGAGTTGAAACCAAGACTTGACCTCCTGACTGAAAAGGAGACAGAGAAACATCATGAGATGTCAAAGCTGGAAGGAGCAGTATCTGAGACACTATCTTCGAAATGGCATTTGCTAGAGCAGATACAGACACCAGCTGGTCTCAAATCCAGCTGAATTGCCCTCTGCCCCTGCAAGCACTTCTCCATCCCTACAGCCTTGCAAATAGGAAATAAGCCATTTGAGATAAATCCTAAACTGATTGAAGAGGAATCAGTGTTTGGGGACTTGGTGATCCAATGCAATCAATAAAGCTTCCCGTCCAGAAAACAGACAGAGGTGCATAAGGAGTGAACATACTCTTGCTTTCACGTTTTCTTAGATGGTGATGCTTGGTGTAAGTTATGTAGAAAAGTAGGAAAGCACAAGAACTGCGAAGGAAAACTTGATAGCACGCTTAGGAAGGAGAGGCTGGAAAAGGAAGAAAAAGAGGAATATTACAGGCAAGGTTGCTTTCTCCAAGTTCAATAAGGACCCTTGCTCGATGCTAGAAGAAAGTGCCACGCTCAGTCTGAGTTTGAGAGGATACGTCGGATCACGTTCTGATTTATCTGCAAGGAATTTCTCATCTCTAGTGATTTCTCTTTTTTCCTCCTTTTTTAATTAATTTCACTTTGCAAAGAGCTGCTTGGCAGCTTATGTTGGCTCTCTGTTTCCCATTAACTTTGTGTTTCTTCCCTTTAAGCCCGAGTGGCTGGTTTCGATTTGCTGGATGCATGGGAAGGGGGGGAAAAGGCACAGGGAGGAAAGCAGACTCAGGCTCCTGAGACATCCAGCTTCACAGAAGAAGTCGGTGCTATCGGACAGGACACTGCTTCTCTTTGATTAAAGCATTTGGCGGCTTTGATAAAAGGCCCTTAACTGCTTGTGCCACTCAAGCCATCAGAGAGATAATGAGGGGCCATTGGCCGTACAGACAAGGAATCCCTCTGCCAGTTCTCCTGCACTTTCGCAAGGGCCACGCAGGCCAAAAGGGGCCGGGGAGCTTCTTACAGGGCAGATAGTCGTCTCTTTTGTGACAATAAGAGGAAGTGAGATAATTGGGGGATTGAGGGAAACCACCCATGGAGACACCACTTAGCGGGAATCCCAAAACTGGAAGGAAACCTCTGTTGATTCCTTATCACGTTACAATGCGGAGGGGAATGATGAATTGCTCTGCAGTGCAGGGACATGCAGCAGTCAGAGATTGTCCAAAGGGTTTGTTGTCATTTGGGCCAGCTTGTTTTGGTTTGGTTTTGCAGAGGGGAAGAGGAGAGGGGAAAACTCAGATCCCAAGGCAGAGGAGCACCAAGGATGGATCACAGGCTGAGGGACACCAAGGGTGAATGGGGTCTGCCTTTTCATCACCAACAATGGGGCATTGCAGCAAGCCAGTTGTGTCAGAGCACCTCAGCAAGGGCTATACACCCCATCTCTGATGTTAGGGAACACTGGGAAGCCGCTGCAACTCTTTCTTCCCTGCCAAAAAGCCAGCTCATGTCTAGCATCACCATTTCCAACCACAGCTTTGCTATACTCCACGGGAGAACACGGGTGGCCTGGTCAGCTGGAGGGGTCAGAAAATGAGGCCTCCATTCATCACTGTTTAGCTCAATCTCAGGAAAATATGAAGATTTGTCAACTTGTTTTTGTCTGTACACACCATACACGTCACAACATCCAGGGCAACCACCAAGGATGGCAGAGAGATTTCCACTGCCCTCCTGCCTCATCTGCCAGCCCTTCCCAGCATCCGCTACCTTAGCCTGTGTGTCTACACTGCACATCCCACTGCCCCAGGGGTTATGTTACTAAAAATAATGACATATGGCTGACTGATAGGACCGTGCAGGGAAGCAGGAAGGGATCTGCTGTGGGGACAGGCTACCAGGCTGGAGAAGTTCTTGGTGCACTCAAATGCCACAGTGCATGCTGACTCCCGATAGCTTTTCCCATGCCATGTAGACTAAATCCTGATAGAGGGGAATTAGGATAGGCTGTAGTCGTCTCCTGCCCACCCCATGGGGTTGCATTCAACCTTGGAAACTCCCTGTATTCTTCTGAATGGTTGTGGTAGAGCTGATCTAAGGCTTCTGCTATCTCAGCAAGTGTGCCTGCATCTAAGCATTTCCATTACTTTAGGAGAAGAAAGGAGAGACCACAAACTGCTCGCTCCTACATGAGAACAATTATCCCATGGATAGCATGGGGCTCTTCACGCCAGGACGAGCTGAGCAGTCAGTGTAAAGCCCTCACAGTTTAATCCCTCAAGCTCTGTCAAAGCAGGTCAGTCGCACCAGAGGGGAACGAACATGGATATCATGATTGTCAATCCCATACACTGTTCATTAGACTGAGCATTTAAGTGGAATTGCTTTCTACAGACAACTGTCTCCCAACTGTGAGACTCTCAGTTGAAAACTGTGCAAAAGCCAAGCTGTCAAGGTATCTCCACTTGGAGATTAACCCTGTCTGAGGGGCTATGGAGGCAGATAAGTCATCTTTATCTCTGGCACCAGCTATCTTACTGAATGTGGATTCAATGTGGAAGAAAGGCACTGCTACCCCTCCAAACAGCTCGCTCCCAGCCCAGCAGCACAGATGGGGCTTTAGGCTATGGTGAGAGGAGTTTCCCAGCCCAGTCTGGGGGACCTGCAGAGCCCTCATCCCTTGCTTATCCTCATGTGTCACCATAAAGCAGGCTGGGGCTGTCCAGCCTGCGGGCAAGAGGAAACATGAGAAAACAACACTGAGAGTCATGTTAGGAAGAGGAAAGCACCGACTGGGGAGCAGCCAAGCTCTGACCTTTTCTCTTGGTGCAGTGGTAGATCTGGCTGTGCTCCTGGGAGATCGGGTAGGGGTTGGCAGGCTGGAGCAGGTCCTGCGAGGTGCTCGACACCCCATTCTCGCACTGGTACTGGGAGCCCAGATTGGAGGAGGCAGAAAGGACCCTGGTCTCACCACTGAAGGGGCTGTGGTTCGAGGACACTTTTTGTCTCACTGTGCTCCTGGGAACAACCGGGTACTCTTTACTAAAAGCAAAGAAACAAACAAACAAAATATCAGAAAGTCAATTAGCAAAGAGATCATAACAAATGGATTCATAAATAAAGGCAGCCCATTAGTGTCATGATGTTTGTTTAGACTTTCAGGCAGAGACATCCCTCCCAGGAGACTGCAGCCCAGTCACACTTCATCCACGCGGCACTCCTCTATTTCACTTTCCTTTAGTATCTTTCCCTTTAGATTTGTGCCTCTTCCACCACAATTGCTCTTTTACATCCCTAAATACAACAGATATATGCAGTTAGAGCAAAATACCCAAGATTTATGTTTACAGATTCTGGTAGCATTTATAAAATACATACTATTTGTATTGTATATGTGGATGTACACGTGTGCGCATAAACACCTCATTTCTGCCAAGCTGTCTTGGAGATGTATTAAATGCTTAAGTCTACTTCTTCCCCCTTATGGCATTTGTCCCCATTTATCTCCCCAGGGTCTGCCAGGCTGGTTGTACCTGGATGGGGGATGCCTGGACCAGAGAACAAGCACTTAGGAAAGAGAAAGAAATAAATCACCAAGTCCTGCTGCACAGCAGAGCCGCACACCTCAGCAGAGCCAGGCTAAGAGGGGGAGCACTCATGGGAAGTCTGGTTCATTCCCTTGCTCTGAAATCTGGTTTGAAGCAGAGATGCTTTGCCAACACTGGCTGGAAATCCCCTCTCCTGCAAGACCCTATAGTGTGTTTTGGGGACATTTCTCCAAGCACATCAGCAATGTGGCCAGACAAGATTATTCCTGCTCTGCAGGAGAGAGAAGTGAAGCTCCATAAGGTCTCAGAGCCTTCAACCAAGGTACAAGCCTCTGTCTGAGCTGCCTCCAAGACTGCTGGAAGCTCCCTGAACCCAAGCACTTGCTAACATGCCTAAAGACCAGGTGGCACAGCAGCACTTCACAAAGTATCACCAGGCCTAGAGAAGCCATGACCCAGAGCCAAGATTCCAATGCAAGCATTCTTCTTCAAGGCTGTAACAATTGAGCCAATCTGGCTTTGAAGTACCCTACTCATCTGCCCAAAATCATTCTGCTGGAGCAAGGACAGAGCCTTAAATCCCACCAACAGGCTCGCCTTCCATGTGAAGGAGCCCTGAATTTCCAATTAAACCCTTTGGAGAGGACCTATCACTGTAGGAACTCAGACAATAGCATTTACATAAATCTGCTCAACAGCAGGGAGCTTCCATCCAAACCATTGCTGTGGTGGCTGCCAGAAACATCAGCAACTGGGCTGTAATGGAGGGGAAACTCACCCAGGAGCTCAAACCCAAATAAATGTCTCTCTCCTTGTGCCACAAAAGCTTTCCAAACCCCAGGCACTGGTGGCTTGCCAAAGAAAACCTATTCCAAAGGTGGGGTTTCTTCCCCTGGAAGCACAGCAGCTCCTCCCCACAGGAGCATGGCTTTCCACCCACTTGGACAGGATGAAGTGGCATCTTTTTCTCCTGAAGTCCAGACTGTGCATGAGAACAAGAGAGAGATGGACTGGGAGGAACCAGATTTATCCCTTAGAGACACAAGACAGCCATGGATGTCAGGGTATTTGGTGGGCTTCAAAGGACCTCTTTGCCTGTGGACACCGCGTGCTAGCATTTCCTAGGAGCTCTTGCTGCTGGAGGGCGTCTTTGGTGGCTTTTCAGGAAGGTCAATAGCTGTGGCCTTCAAAACTTCTGTGACCTCCAACCTTCTAGGTTCTAGGCAATTTTCCAGCCCTACCATGTCATGTTCTTGAGCTGCCTGCTTTTTCACACAGCAATCCTCATGGAAATAATACCAGCATGACATCCCCAAAGCTGCATCCCCACCATGCTTCCCTTCCAAGGGGGCAATCCACAAGGACATGATACATGGACCTTGCTGCTGCATGGATTGACTGGTTCCTTCTTCCTCATCTCCAACACCACCAACACCAAATGCCCCAAGAAACAATAGAGCCTCATTATTACTTTCAGTGGGTACCTCTGAGCTACGATGGAAGAGAAGGAGGAACATACCATGACATGATGCCACACCATGTCCTCAGTGTCTTTTCTGGAGGAGGTAGAAATGATTGTTTTCACAGTTTCTCCCTGCTTCAGTAGGGGAAGAATTGGATGTCTCTTTGGGATGTGGGATTAGATCTGCATGGGGGATCCTTGCAGTAAGTTCTCACAGTAGATCACAGAGACCTCATAGGTATCAGACTCTTGCTGTGTGAAGCACCACACAACCACTAAGAAGCCATCCTCATCATTGATACTTCTCACCTAAATCAACACTTTCGCTGAGCTGAGATGGGTGAAAAACTACCGACCTGATCGTTTTTTCTTGATAATGAAAGTATTCTTTCCATAAAGGAGCCGTATGCCTGAAACAGCAATATTCTCACCCTGAGTGCCCGCATAGGTGATGTCAGGATCCCACACTCCCATTGTTCACTGGGGACCAGATTCCTTCCAGACTGCATTTCCCAGGGAACACAAAAGCCTCTATAAGCATTAGAGAACTGTGGTGTTCTGCAGGAGCCACAGTGGGAGCAAGGAGTCACATTGGAGAGGGAACAGGTTGGAGACACCAAGTTTCCAAACAGCAGTTCCCAGGAGGTATCGCAATGACTTCTCTCCAGACTGAAATATTTCCATTTCAGTCAAAACATGTTGGGTGCTATTTTTGCCAAAAAAATCTACTATTTGAGGAGGGAGAGGAAGGAAAGTATTTTCCAACCTAATAGCTCAAATATTCTCTTTCTTTCAGCTTGCTATTTTTCTGTACACAAAGGCAGTTATCTCTGTATTCCTACCTGTTCTTCCCTTATAGGAGCTCTAATAAAGAGATATCTTTTGTACCTTGTAAAGCAACATCATAGAATCATAAAATAGTTTGGATTGGAAAGGACCTTAAGATCATCCAGTTCCAACTCCCTGCCATCAGCAGGGACACCTCACACTAAACCATGGCACCCAAGGCTTCATCCAACCTGGCCTTGAACACTGCCAGGGATGGAGCACTCACAACTTCCTTGAGCAACCCATTCCAGCTCCTCACCACCCTAACAGGAAAGAATTTCTTCCTTATATCCAATCTAAACCTCCCCTGTTTCAGTTTCAACCCGTTACCCCTTGTCCTGTCACTAGAGTCCCTAACGAAGAGTCCTTCCCCAGCATCCTTATAGGCCCCCTTATATCATCCTGAAACATTTATACTGTTTCCTGAGCCCACTCTATATGGAGTGAACAAACCCTTTGAGTTTGTCCTTCCATCTTTTAAAATGCTTTGGGGTGGGTTTTTTTTTTCAACCCCCAAAATAGCTGNATCCAATCTAAACCTCCCCTGTTTCAGTTTCAACCCGTTACCCCTTGTCCTGTCACTAGAGTCCCTAACGAAGAGTCCTTCCCCAGCATCCTTATAGGCCCCCTTATATCATCCTGAAACATTTATACTGTTTCCTGAGCCCACTCTATATGGAGTGAACAAACCCTTTGAGTTTGTCCTTCCATCTTTTAAAATGCTTTGGGGTGGGTTTTTTTTTTCAACCCCCTTGTAATCCTGAGCCACAGTTTAATGGAACGAAAGGGGTTTTTTCATCACCAGCACAAAAAACGACTGTTGCGTCCAGAAATTTTGCTATCCCAAAACTGTAGCTAAGTAGGAAAGGGGGGAAAGAAAAAAAGGCTAAAGCTGTATTTACACAGGCAGTATAGGAAATTGTCCACACAGCAAGAGACTGGGCCAGAATGTCAGTTTTACATGGGGGTGTTAATGGGCTTTCCTTTCTTTGCAGTAAGAATTGTAAAATTAGAAGAAATTGGTTGGGGGAAAGAATTTTACAAAGAAGGAAACTGTCGCTGGTCTATTTAAAGTCTGTTGGAAGCTAATTATGACTATTCAGACTGTAGTTGGTGTATTACAATAGCAGAAGGGAACGGGAAGGAAGGGGGGAGTCACATTGCACAAGGTGCTGTACAGTCTCTGCACCATCAGGCTTCCAGCTGAAGGGCCACCAGGAGAGAATATTACTTGGGTTTTCATTAAGCCTTGGGGGAAGAAATCAGGGATGAGTTCCAAGTCTATAGCAAAGGCACTCAGTACAAAACCCAGACTCAGTTCTTAACTTCCACCTGGCCACATGTTTCCCAGACCTGTAGGATCAGACATTGGTTCTGCTAAACCATTTCCTACAAATGCACACATTCCTCTTTAGAGTTCATAAAATAACCCTGACCCTGCAGATCAGGTCTTACAAATGAATCCTTCCTGCGTTTCCCTAGCACTTACACCCAAATCAGTCCTCTGCCAGGTGGAATTAGTGACTTCTGTCTCATTTACTCTCATGACATCTTCGCCCTGGCCAAATAACGTTGTCACCGTGATGCACTCAAGAGCTCCGTGTGATCACTTATGCCACAAATTCATATTTAGCAGCGAAATCAAAGGGGCAAATTCAAGGTTTTGTAATCTCAGAGCTGGAAACCTCGTTGGCCCCTGCAAACTGATAAATACTGTGGAAAAGTACAAATATAGACCTTCACAGAGTGACATCCAGTCAACTTTCTTGCTTATCGCTGTGCTGTAAAACAGTAATAGTTGTCAATGTCTTTTCATGTCAGACTTCAAGTTCCCTACTGTACCAGCCAACACACAGTAAATGCAGCTGCCAGACAAAAGCCTTGCTCAAACTCTCTTTGGAGGTCCACGGTTTACAATCAGAAGCTTCTGCACTGAAGCATCCAATCCCTACTGACCCTAAGAAATTATCGTAGAAGATGCTTCTGATATTTCTGCAACAAAGCATCATATGCCAAGGCTTTCCAGAGCTGCTGCAGCTCACGGTAACAAGGCTCCAAAAGACTTATTAAATATCAGGTCCCAAGGATCATACTGATATCTATCTGAGGTCAAGATGAGGCATGATATGGAAGAGGATTAACCCATGGTTAACTAATGCATCCTTTGAAGCCCCCAGTCTGGGAACTGTCTAGATATTGCTCACAATGGCAATTCCTAATCTAAAATCTGATCAATCAGTGGCCAATTGCAGCAATTCCCTCCACTCTTTCCAAATTGCCAGAAATCTCCTTAAAATTAACTGCTCCTTGGTCACTCACTACAAAAGGACAAATGTTTGCTGTCCTAGCAGTCCTGTCCCCTTTCAACACACCCAGCACCTGTAGATACAGGGGTGCAGAATCAGTCTCCAATTCCAGATGTGCAAATATAACTCAAAGGCATTTGGGTTTGTATTTCCCAGGACACCAATTGTTGTCCTTCCTGCTGAGACTTGAGAGTAGGAGAGAAATGGAAGTCAGCCAGAACAGATATAGAAAGAGGAAGAGAAAATGTCACTGTAATAAGTATAACATCACCCAGGAAAAAAGGAAGAAATCAGGAAGCAATTGTCAATTGTCAAGTGCATTCATTTCAACTTATTTCCAGCATACTGGAATAAAATCGAACTATTCTCATGAGGCACTTGAGAGAGTTTGCACTGGAGAGTTTCAAGTGGATAAAATCTACAGTAGGAAAGGAATTGGTATGAGAGAAACTACTGAGCACTCCCTTCAGCCTTACCCTCAGATCAAAAATAAGCTCTCTTTGCATGGGGACTACCCACAGAAAATAATACCCTAGACTGGACGTCGAGTCAAAGTGCCCGTTGAGGAATATGGTAGGATGTTCACTGCAGCATCCTCCACCAACATATCAAATGTCCTGTCCAGAATGTGAAGGGATCCAATAACCCTGTTTTGGGTGTATGCATGGCACGTTAACAACCAATGCTTCATCTGAGCAATGCAGCCCAAAGAGATCACTGTAACAAACCCAAGAACCAGCAGTGAAAAGAAACAGCTAGAGATATAGAGCTATCATTATCAGGCAGACAGAAAGCTGGATTCCTGCAGACAAATGCCACTGTTCATGTTGGACTAAGACGAACACAAGAGGAACCGGAGAATGGATGCTGGCCAACAGAGCCAGCATCGTCATCCTTTCATGCTGTGCCAAGCTTCTGCAGATGAGGTTCTGCTGGGCAGATCCCCCAAAGAAGAGGCAATGAAGGAAACTGCAGCTACCCTGTGTTGCTTGAGATGATTTTCTCCCTTTAAAAGAGCTGTGGATACCCTCCAGTGAAGCCTGTAGAACCTTATTTTGGATTTTGTCTGAATTCCTTCAAATTCTATACAATACAATTCAAGCCTACAGTTTCCACTGAGGCTTTAACCAGGAAGATTTCCTTGGGGACGCTTCTGGAGGAAAGCATCATCTCTCCAACAGATGTTATAACTCCAATTCTCACACTGAAAATGTTTCAGACAGCATGTGGCTCTTGGGAGATTTCAGTGCAGAACATGGGAAATGATTGTGAACACAAAGATGCAATGAGAAGACTCAAGAAGAGAAAGGTCATTTGCAGACCTACTTGCATCGAACAGACCTATCAGTCAAACACGATGTTAGCAGGGTACATAGCGTCAAATGAACTACACTGCCACTCTCCTTTGTCCAGTGGATAGTTCTGGGTCTGTGTCTCACTTTGAAAGGTTTCAAGATATCCCTCAAGGGAGCCAAGACCCACCCTTTCACATAATCTTCTTCCCTCTCAAAAGCTTTCCCAATGAGAAGCTTCAAAGACTAGATGGCATTAATTTGAACAAACAGTAACAGTGGCCTGAGACTTTCAGCAGCTCTTCAGCACCCATAATAACTGCTGAAGACAATGGGAGTTGCAGATGGTGAACAAAACTTGGTTAAATGGTCTAACAGTATTACTCTTCTACAGTGCTTTAGCCCTAGACCCACAAACACTTCTCCCCCACTGCGTTTTGGCAGTCACAGATTGAAGCTACAACTTACATGCAAACCCCCCCCCCTCCCCCCAGGGTCACCCAATAGCTATGCTTTATTAGTACAGTTGCATTGACATGGGGCATTGTAAGGGCAAAGTCCTACACTAGCATCTGCAATGCAGATCTCATTGTTTCTCTGCATCAGCTTCACCCTCCGAGGATTTCTGCTGCATGTTTTGCTCTTACTCTCCACACCAAATTCCCTTTGGCACAGCAGAAGTTCTAAGCGGAGGCAAAAGGAATTTTCACAGAGATCCAAAAGGAATGCTTTGCCTAAAATTCCCAGTGTCACAACTACTTCATTTTACCTGCTTTATGTTTTCAATTGCAGCATGAGCACAGGACGCAGAAGCCATATAACTCGCATCCCCCTTCACATTTTCCTCCAGTGTGCTCTCCTTTTTTCTTCGTTTTTTAACCAAGAAGATCACAAACTTGATCTCATGCTCAGAAAGTAGAAAGCTTTAAAAACCCTGTTCTCCCACAGCACTCATCCTGTCAAAGAACCTGCTAAAGGGGTCCCGTGTGTCTCAGGAAAGAAAGACAGCAGGAAGAAAATTAGCATGTATCAGAAATCACTGTTCACTGGAATTTGAATCTCCTTTGGAACTCACGGCTATACTTTTTGAGTGAAACCATCTGCTGCTGAAAGGCTTAATATTGCTACTGAATGAAGTTTTCTACCTGGACAGACGTACTAGCTTTTCTTCTGGGAAACAGGAAAAGCCAATGCAGAGACCTTGTGAAGGAGAAAGACATGGAGAGAAATGGACTTGCAATGACATCGCCATCTACCCAGACAGCCAGAGCACACAGAAGCAAGCCGAGATGGAGAAAAGTCCTCAACAAGGCACCCGAGACCATGCTCGGAGCTCACTCTTGGCATTGGAAGATGTCTTTCTTCTCTGCTTCACCTTCTTTCCTCTTAGTGCCTATTTTTTGCCAGGGGTAGGCATTCAATGGGTGAACCACCAGGCCACGTCTCCACCAGCACTTAAACCTACTTTACCCCACTGCAAGGCCTGCTCTGAGCTGAGCAGAAACTGGTTTCCCTCCCATTGTCTGACAGCTAAAGGTTCAAGGAAACCACCAGGTCTGGCCACATGGTAATTCAGAATGGACTTTATCTCATGCAATTTTAGCCATTTAAAAGGCAGGCATCTACTCTAAGCAGATTGTTCAGACTCTGCATGTGAGAAAGCAGAGGGAGGGCTCTTCACCCACCCTCCCATCCATTCATGGGGTAAGGTCTCAAAAGAAAGCAGCTTTGCTCTCTTGAAGCTCCCATCACTCTCTGCTTAACACAGAAGGAGCCCAGATACCAGCTCAGCCTGGGGGCACAGCTTTTAGGCAGTATCTTCAAGCATCACACACCTACTCCCATCCGACCCAAACCCCACACAACACATTAGGACCTAAAGGTTTAATGCTGGGAGCACATCTTCACCAGGGCTCATGCCTCTAAGGCTGCTCCAAGGTGTGCAAGCGTAGGGACATTCTTTGGCCATGCCTGGGGCCAATCCTCCCCAAAAATGGGATGCCACAAGGCAGTTCATACATCTGGCAGGGCCAGCGCTTTGTCTGCTGGGCTTTGCTTCTCCCAGGGCTGGTTTCAGCTGGGGGATGCCCCTCTGCAATAGCCCTATGCAAGGAATTAAGAAACATCTGAGATTTAAATAAAGGGAACATGGAGGTTTAAAAAAAGAAAACATGGAGCATGCAAAATTCATTCCCTCCATGGCTATGCCCCTTAATGAGATGATCAGTGACCTAATTTATATCAGGTCACCAGTTTTCGGTACAAAAGGCTGTTGTAAGAAGTGCTTTTTCCAGCTATTTTTTTTTTTTCCTCTAGGGAAGAAATAGCACTATAAATACAGCTCACCCTATTCTCCAAGGGCATAAATAGGCATTGCTGCTCTAAAGCCAAGACAGACTTACTTGTACCTGCCAGGTAGGGAGTAGGTACGTCACTGGGAAACAACATCAATACATAGGCACACACACATACATTTATATATTAAAATATATTTAAATATATATTTAATTATCTTTTATATATTTAATTCTATTTTAATGTATATTTAATTAGATTTTAATGCATATTTAATTATATTTTAATATATATTTGTATGTTAAACCTATATAAACCACAAAGGTAAGTCATACTTCTCTAGCATACTCAACCCTGAATGGCTCTTTATCTTAAATACACATTTTATATATGTGTATGATTTATGTATGCTTTCCTATACTTTTATATGTAATTTTGCATATATTCAGATATATATAAAAAGACACAAAGGTGGGCATATATTTCCAACCTTGAATAGGCCTTTATTTCCCTATAATAACCTTATCCTTCTCTCCCTTAAAAAAAGACATCTTTGTAAAGCTACACAGTCATTTCTATGCTATCGGCACAGAGGGTAAGTTATTAAGGAAGTGAGCATCAGAAATCATCCTGCAAAGTCAACGCTGTGGATTTTAACCCTTCCAACCCTGCCAGGTCTGAGTGGGTGTGTTGATAGATTCCAAGTGTTTCTGTTCACTGTATCATCAAATATGACCGCAGGCCTGCCTGAAAATGCCAAGCAATTTTTAGCACAAGCTCAGCATGGCTAGGTGCCATGCTCTTCATATGGCATGAAGCCCTTCTAATAGTCCTTACTGTTTTACCTCCTCCCCCCCCCAGCTCCAAAAAACCCCCACCATGAATGTAAACCTTCAAATCTTTCCATTGACCATAATGAAAGGGTAGTTTAGCAGCAAAAATGTGCGGGGGACATCGTTACTCAAGTTCCAGTAGAGGTTGGGAGGCTGGCACGGGAGGGAAGGGAGGGAAAAAAAAAGCTATTTCAAGTGGTAGCGCATCCATAAATAAAGAAATATTGACATATTATGCCAGGATCTGTGCTGTCGTTGGAAATGGCAGGCAGGGAACACAGGGCACATTCAAAAGACCACAGAGATTATTTCAATGGAGAAGAGTAACTGTTGTGTATATACATTTTATATACATATATATATATGTAAAAAATATGATATATATATTTTATATATATTGAATTTTCTGAGTCTGAGCCTGGAAATATTTGTACACCTGAGCACATCTGCCCACTTGAGTAGGGCTACAGGTCTAAGCGCTCACAGGGTTTCAGGCACTGCTGCTCGCCAGCATGATATGCACAGCTATGGAGAGCCATGCTCAGGTCACCGTCTATGGCAACCAGAAAAGACTCCTGCATCCACACCAGCATCTGCACTCCAGGCCTCAACGAC
>NDXB01003596.1:6821-23107 GCA_002631895.1 Agapornis roseicollis | reverse complement strand
GTGAGTTATCTGTTGTGGTTGATGGGATGCTGTATTCTTTTCCTTTATCATTATTATTATTGGTGGTAGCAGCAGTGATTTGTGTTATACCTTAGTTACTAAACTGTTCTTATCTCAACCTGTGGAAGTTGCATTCTTTTGATTCTCCCCCCATCTCTCTGGAAGCAGGGGAGGGCAAGAAAGGGGGGTTGAGTGAGTGAACGAGCTGCATGGTTGGTTGGGTTTAAACCACGACAGTCTCCTGCTAAGATTATACATTTAAAATGCATATTATTATACATTCCTCCTGGAAACTATGCTATGGAACATAGACATTAAGGGGGTGATTGATGACAGCCAATATGGCAACTTGTGCTTGACAAACTTGGTGGCCTTTTATGATGGGCTACAGCGTTGGTGGATACAGGGAGAGTAAATGGTGTCATCTACCTGGATTTATGCAAAGCATTCAATACTGTCAAATACAACATCCTTGTCTCTAAGTTGCAGAGGCATAAATGGACTACTTGGGTGATAAGGAATTGGATGGAAGGCAACACTTAGAGTGGCAGTCACTGATTTGATGTCAAAGATCAGTGGCAAGTGATATCTCTTAAGGATTAGCATTAGGACCAGCACCATTTAACATAATTGTCAGCAACATGGACATTGAGATTGAGTGCACCTTCAGCAATTGGCTGATGACACCAAGCTGTATGGTGTAGTTTGTATGTTGCAGGGAAAGGATTCTATTCTGTCCTGGTTCAGCAGCAGCAGTAATTTTGATCCTTCTTAATAGCTGGTGCAGTGCTGTGGTTTTGACTTTCAGCCTGGGAACAACACTGATAACACCGGTGTTTTAGTTGTTGCTCAGTAATGTTTACTCTGACCAAGGACATTCTGTGTCTCATGCTCTGTCAGGGAGGAGGGGAAGCCAGGAGGAAGCACAGACAGGACACCTGACCCAAAATATCCAAAGGGGTATTCCATGACACAGCACATCATGCCCAGAATATAAACTGGGGGCAGTTATCCAGAAAGCCCAAGTCACTGCTCAGGTTTGGCTGAATATCGGCCAGTGTGTGGTGAGCAATTATATTCTCTTCCCTTGCTATTTCCTTTATCATTATTATCGGTGGTAGCAGCAGTGGATTTGTGTTATATCTTAGTTACTGGGCTGTTCTTAACCCATGTGAGTTATATTCTTTCAATTCTCCTCCCCATCCCTCTGGGAGCAGGAGTGAGCAAGTGGGCTGCGTGGTTCTGAGTTGCTGGCTGGGCTTAAACCACAACACATCCAGAAAGACCTTGACAGACGTGAGAGGTGGACAGTGCAAACCTCACGAAGTTCAAGAAGGCCAAGTGCAAGGTCTTGTACCTGATTTGGGGCAATTCCAAGAACGAGGACAGGCTGGGGAAAGAATGGATTGAGAGCAGCCCTGAGGAGAAACAATTGGGTGTGTTGGTGGACAGGAAGCTCAACGTGAGCTGGCAGTGTGCACTTGCATCCCAGAAAGCCAACTATATGCTGTGCTGCTTCAAAAGGACTGTGGTCAGCAGGTGGAGGGATGTGGTTTTCCCCTTCTGCTATGCTCTTGTGAGACCTGGAATACTGTGTCCAGCTCTGGGACCTCCAGTAAAAGAAGGATGTGGACCTATTGGAGAGAGTCCAGAGGGGGGCCACAAAGAGGGCTGGAGCAGCTGTGCTCTGAAGACAGTCTCAGAATTAGGGTTATTCACCCTGGAGAAGAGAAGGCTCAGGGGAGACCTTAGAGCAGCCTTCCAGTTCCCAGAGGTGATTTACAAGAAATCTGGAGAGGGACTTTTTTCTTTTTCCACAAGGGCATATTGTGATAGGACAAGAGGTAATGGCTTTAAAATGAAGGAAGGTAGGTTTAGGATAGATATTAGGGAGAAATTTTTATTGTGATGGTGGTAAGAGGCTGGAGCATGTTGCCCAGCAGATACCCCCTCTCTGGAAGTGGTCAAGGCCAGGTTGGATGGGGCTTTGAGCAACCTCATCTAGTGGAAGTTGTCCGTGCCCATGGCAAAGGGGGTGGTACCCGATGGCTTTTAAGGTCCCTTCCAACCCAAACCATTCTATGATTCTATGAAAAATGTGTATCAGTATCTTCAAAACAAAGGTATGTCTATTATTTCACATGAAAGAGAAAGAACACATAAAGGAAAAGATTAAATGAAAAGAATCTCGTGCATGTTCATCATCTTCCTGGGTGGGGCGTTGTTGTGTTTGGTTGTATTTTGGCTTTGGTTTTAATATATATGTTAAAAAAATTACTTGGTACCATATATATCTACTTGGGAGCATCAGTTGGACAAATTTATCATGCCTTTTTTTTTCCACTCCCAGCTTATTTCCTTCAATATACATTCAATTTCACCTGAATCCTTTGTCCAGTGCTCTTTCAGACTCCAGCCTGTTCTGTTTAGACCAGAAGGACAGATGAAGGTTCTGATTTTGGAAGGTGATAGAAAGCTATTTTGACAAGATGAAAATAAACAGAAAATAAAGTTTCCCCAAGGATACCTTATTTGACAACAGTTTTGCCTTTCCTATTAAGATCAAAAGAGGTGGAACAGAACCTGAATGAGATAGATGTACTCTATAATTTCAATCAAAAGACTATCATGCAAATAACTTCAATGTATTTGGTATTCCAGTAAAACCTACACTGAGATTCCCCAACCTGCTTTAATATTTTGAAGATTTAGCAGAATGGTGTATTCTAGCCCTGTCTTCTCCCATACCATTTTTTGGGTGTCTTGATGAACCAATCAGATTAGGCCATTATAACTCAATTTATTTCCACCTGTATTTTTCATGAAGTCATTTTTCAGCAAACCCATAAAAAGAAAAAATAGCTCACTCACTACAGCATGGATTCATGTTTCCCAAGTCATACAACCATTCAAAAAACCTGGTTGCAATTTATAGACTGGTGTGTTGTGGGTAACATTATTTCTACTAGAAGAATGTTTTTATGGAGCACCCAGATGAATACAGTTAATAATGCATTGCTCAGCATTTTAAATAATTTTAGCAAAGGAATAATTTTAGCTCTGTAAACTTACTTGAGATGACTGTTTCCCCTACAGAACTTCTTTATGGTTCTGCTCATAAAATCATTACATATCTTGTTGACTTACCTCTCTAAGCTTTCTTTTTCATATTAACCATAAAGCAAAATGAAGCAAATTAAAAAGGGGCATTCCTCAATGAAAGATTTGAAGGTGTTCATAGAATGCACTATAAAAAAACCTCTCTCAATTGAAGTTTATTTAATATGCTTGGTTTGTTTGAAATTCACTGTAGAGAGTTGTCAAAAGTCTATGCATTTCTGATGCATCTCCTACGTAAGTTCTCCACATGGATACTATTGTAACTTAAGGCTTAAGCTCTTAAGCTATGATTTAAAGTATTCTTAGAACTTTCACATGGTATATAAAACTGATTATCGTCCTTGCTATACAGTGATGGTTAAATACAAATATCTAACATGATTTTATTTAATAGTTTCAAATTTCTACAGAGTCTCCATTTGGTAACTTAAATCTAGAAGGGATAGGTTATTTTTCTGAATCTAGCTCCTCAATCTGGCATTAAAAACTATTATCCTTTCCATAAACCAGAAATCTCTGTGTTAAAAGCAGCTAGGGTTGGTTGCTTTTTTTTTTTTTTTTTTTGTTTGTTTGGTTAGTTTTGGTGTTGTTTTATTTTGAGTCAAATAATTGTCTTGCCTCTGTGTGGCATACAGCTCTCAGATTTCATTTAGTAGGTTAAACAAGCCAAGTTTCTCTTCTCCTTCCATTCCCTTGGTGACACTNTAGGGTTGGTTTTTTTTTTTTTTTTTTTTTTGTTTGTTTGGTTAGTTTTGGTGTTGTTTTATTTTGAGTCAAATAATTGTCTTGCCTCTGTGTGGCATACAGCTCTCAGATTTCATTTAGTAGGTTAAACAAGCCAAGTTTCTCTTCTCCTTCCATTCCCTTGGTGACACTATCTCTTTCCGCTATTTGATTTCTTTAGATTTATTTTGTTTCATAAACCTGGTTGACCAGGACTGTACTTTGGTGCATATATTTGGTAGAATTAATATTTCCTTAATTCTACTGAAAACATTATCAACTGATGCATATTATACTGTGCCCACGAAAGAAAAGAGCACTCACAAGAATACCAAGAAAATGTTCATACTTACACAAAATTGCTAGTGTAGGCCAGGTGTATCATGAAGTGACATGTTAATGTCACTTGTGCTACAGACACGCATGCTTGAAAGGCAATTTAAAATTTTTGTCCAAGTAAAATAAAATAAAATAAAACAAAATAAAATTAGAAGCTGTCCTGTAGCAGTCTATGCAACATCAGGTGTATTTGCTGGTAGGACATGAATTCCAAATATGATCAACTCTTTATATGCCTTCTCCAATTAACCAACCAGCTGTTTGCAACTGGAGTTTTAAAAAGCAGCAAATAATGATGAGGGTGAGAAGTTTTCAACATATGTAATTTCAGTGAGATGATGGAAGACAGTTGAAAAAGATGAATATATGTGGTAGGAAACCCATCTAAGAGGACATGTAGCACTTTAATTATGTATAAGGAAAACTATTGCTAGTAATCTTTTGATTCAAGCTGATGGGTGATTGATATAACTCTTCATCTTTCTATTTGATTAGTTGCATGCCAATACTTTTATTTGCTGTTTGCCTAAATAAAGGATGAATCTTCTGTCAAGGCATGTGAATATTTTGAAGAGGCAGATGTACGTTGGAGGAGCTATGACTAGCAGATGACAAGCCAATTCATTGAATTGTACCACTAGAGCAAGAGTTGAAAGGCTTGAAATAGACTACAGTTACATCTCCAACTTCTGTTGTTCATATACAACGTGTAAGCCTCTGTGGGAGATGTTCAGCTTCATGTTCAGGTGATGGGCTGGCCTTGCATGAGTGCTGATGTTTTGGATGATTTAAGTAAACATCTAAGGTATACTGAAGATAAGATTTATGTAAGGTAACAGGAGAGGAGGACTTGACATTGTAGCATAGCATAGCATTAAAAACTGAAGTGGCCATTCACAATGAACTGTAAATGATTCACTTTTTACAAAAAATTTATGGCACACACAAATATGACAGCAGTAGAAGAAAGATATAAGAATAAAATTATTAAACTTTTGGAAAAATTCATACCTTAGTGACATGACTGCATGAATATCTTTAGTTGTCAAAAATTCAACTATTAGAAATCTAGCAAGCTCTGGAATAAAATTAAGCCTATCTATGTATGAGCTAGAAATACCTAAACCTATCTGGTGTTTTGGGGGGGCTTGGTTGGATTTTTGTGTTTTTTTTTTTGTTTGTTTTTTTCTTTTGTTTTTATATTTTACAATTATGTAGGAAATGCTCATTTTGTAAGAATATTAGGAATATTAGGAATATCAGGGCACTTTTAATATAGCATATTACTAGTCTCAGTAGACATTTTGGACAAATGAAGTATTGTGTTCTATATTCCACAGAAATTCACTAAAGTACTATTTATTTAGCAGTTGTTTATTTGGTGAGCTTTATAAGTTTGATTTATTTTTTTTAAGTTCTTTTAAGTTTTTATTCAGGATATAATAAAGGAGGAATTGATTCACTTTTCACTTCTTCATTGCAGGCAAGATTAGTAAAATTATTTAATGGCTAGCAAAGAACA
Source organism: Agapornis roseicollis (assembly GCA_002631895.1). Lineage (NCBI taxonomy): Eukaryota > Metazoa > Chordata > Aves > Psittaciformes > Psittacidae > Agapornis > Agapornis roseicollis. The sequence goes on along the minus strand of NDXB01003596.1, from coordinate 17,403 downwards.
AAACAGTATGCAGGATTTCTTGAGTACTGTTTTCAATGTGAATATGATAGAGCTTTAGTTGCTTCCTGAAACAAGGATGAGATCAATTTCTTTTACTGCCATAGTTGAAAATAAACAAACTAACAAATGACATAATTCTCAGCTGGCTGCTGACTCACCTTGATAACCTAATTGCCTGATGGGGTGTTGTCTTGTGTCTTATCACACTGCACAGGGGTTATTATGATACATGGGTTCTTTATAGCTCATATGGACCTTTCAGTTTGCTGAAAAATAACCCCTATGTCTGCTATTCAAGTAACCGAGAAGTCAAAGCTCCAACTGAAAAACATTCAGGGGAACAGTCAGGATATATAAAGTCTATACTTCAAGAGCGAGAAGGAGCTGGATGACAGCCACTGACAGAATAGTAGCATTATTCAAGATTCTTTCTAATCATTCTGGCTGGAGACTTTTGGCAACTCTGTGCCAGTATTCATAAATATTGAACATAATAAATGAGAACTCTTAAAATTTTTCCTATTTTCATATTAGCTAAGGGAGAAATAATCTTGACAGGCAGTTTTAAAGTTCTACTTGAACTAGGAAAACAAAACCCCTAGAATCTAGATATCTACAGCTTCCTAGAAATTATAAGATTGCTGTATACTGCAAATTGCCACAACACAAAACAAAAAAGCTCAGTGTGTTGAAGTGCTGAAAAGAAATATTTTAAAGTGCTTTTATTTATCATGTCTCAATTTGATTTATAACTTATGAACAATTTCTGATATTTGTTTTATATTATATCCAGTCCCTTTACTGTTTTTTTCCTAAGCAAGTCATCAATACAAAAGTATTTCTATTTTTTTTTTTTTTATTTTGCACATAAAAAACATACCCAAAAAAGAATACCTGACATAAATCCCTATGGTAATTGCTGTCTTCTAATTCCTTTTTTGCAGTCCAGTGCTCTCATTTAGATAAAGATGATATTATTATGTCATTGCTTTAATTACAATATTAAGTATTTTATAAAATAAAAAGTCAGTATATTTTTCCCAAGGACTCTAATGCTATAATGTTTGAGGTTCAGACATATTTTTAAACATACAGCACTGGAAGGCTATCATTTGGGAATTAATGATTAACAATTTATATATATTTATGGCTGAAGACAAGGTTTTATTTATCTTTTTCTGTACTGTGTATACAGAGATCATGTTTATGAATGAGTTACAAACAAATCTTGCACATTGAAGAAAAACTGAAAAGAGGTATTTCTGGTTTTCTAGTTCTTTTGGGGTAAATACCTGAAATAATTTAAAAAGAAACACTGTTTTTTAACAGTCAGACTTTAGAAAGTGTGGGTAACAGTGATGAAGTACACTTTTGGAAATGTGGGATTCTTTACAAAGTTATCTTTGCTTCCTTCTTTGTATTCATTTTTGTATTGCAACACTACTGAATTGGGATTTTCTATTAGATTCATGGCTAGCGAATTGATCTTCAGGGGATGACTGATTTGAAAACTGGTTGCAAAACCACAGGGTTAATCAGAGGGATGCAAGCAGACATAATAACTGGGTCAGAAAGTATTAAAAATTATCACTTGAGAGACCCTTTTAAACAAGTAAGAAACATAATCACATCTGTTGATACTTATCTGCCAAAAAAAAAAAAAAGAAAACATAAAAAAGAGATATGCAATTCATAGGCAGTTGAGAATGCCAGTGTAGCAGGCTGATTTACAAAACTACATAACTTTCTTAATAACCTTTCTCTTTTCAGTTTGGGTGTTGGAACACTGATGGTCAAAACCTGAATAACTACATGAGTGGTAGTGTGAGATTCCTAAAATAACTGCTTAGTAAAAGGAGTTAATGACAAAGACAGACTGAAATAGAACTAAACTTGAATCTTCTGTTTTAGTGCCGCGTTAACTCCAGTATTTGATCTCTCCACTGTAAACAGCATAAGCTGTTTTATTTCACTGCAGTAGTTTGGAGTTGAGAAACATTTTAACTTTCTATTGCTGGTCGGTGTCCCACAAAGTGTTGCATGTAGCGTATGTTCTCTGACTGAAAGTCTCTTATCTGTTGATTTATTTATCGCTTCTATTGACACATCTCAATGCATACCTCGCATGCTCTTCTTAATTAATGTAATCTTGTAACATTTGTCAGCTAGGAAAATCACACCACATCTTACTAGGTAAATCTGAAGCACTTTTTATATTTGCTGATTCTATTTCTGCTTCCTTTCTAACCCTCCTTGCGCTAACCACAGTAGAATTCACATCACCTAGCCTTAGACTTCATAAATTGATTGTTTAACCTTAGCTCCCTCTAGGGACAATGAAAAGAGATAGAAATGCTTCAGGAAGTTCTTTCTTCTGCTTATTCAGTCAGAGTTGCTTCTCTCCTGTCAGTACAGGAAGTTCACTTTAAGCTACACACACATGTGGTGGCTCAACCTTGGCTGGCTGTCAGTCCTTCAGGAAATACCTACTAGCTCTGGTGTAGGGTACTTTGCAGGCTGCAGTGTGAATGGGTATCTCTTTCCCATCGTCTTCTCCACAGCCTGCAGAAGAATCTGCTTTAGCACCCAGAGTACTTCGTGCCACTCCTTCTCTGACGTTGGTGTCTGCGGGCTGTTTCTCACACTTTTTTTCCCAGCCTCCTCAATCTGTTATATTTTCTTCCTTTCTTATATGTATTTCCCCAAAGCACTACCACCTTGTCTGTGGGGCTGGGCTGTGCCCTGCAATGTGTTACTTGGGTCTGTCTGGAACCAGCTGTTCTCACAGAGACTGCTCTGCAGCCCCTCCACTGCTCATACCTGCAAACTATGTCCAATACAACATAATATCTTGATGGTTAAAGATAGGTAACATGAATAAATTTCTAAGAGACAGAGTCCTTAAACATGTATGTGATGGGGTATTTTGTGGAGAGGACTTTTTAGGACTTGCATATATATATGTGTCCCTGCTTATGGCAGGGGGTTGGAACTAGATGATCTTAAGGTCCTTTCCAACCCTAACTATTCTATGATTATATATATATAAAACTATACCTGCATGTGTATAGCATGTACACAGCTCCACAAAAAACTGTTAGGTTAAAGCCAAAAAAACCTGTTAAACAGGAGAGGTTTAGACTGGATATAAGGAAGAAATTCTTTACAGTTAGGGTGGTGAGATGCTGGAATGAGTTGCCCAGGGAGGTTGTGAGTGCTCCATCCGTGGCAGTGTTCAAGGCCAGACTGGATGAAGCCTTGGGTGACAGGTTCAGTGTGAGGTGTCCCTGCTTATGGCAGGGGTTAGAACTAGATGATCTTAAGGTCCCTTCCAACCCTCACTATTCTATGATTCTATGATTAAAGCCAAATTAAAAGTTTATCCCATGCATTTATTTTGCATGTAGGTGATTGTACTTTTTTTACAAGTGTATGTTGTGACAGGACAAGAGGTAATGGCTTTAAAACAAAGGAGGGTAGATTTAGGTTAGATATTAGGAAGAAACTTTTACTGTGATGGTGATGATTGGCTGGAACATGTTGCCCAGTAGATATCCCCTCCCTGAAAGTGTTCAAGGCCATGTGGGACAGGGCTTTGAGCAACCTCATCTAGTGGAAGGTGTCCCTGCCCATGGCAGCGGGATTGGAACTAGATGATCTTTAAGGTCCCTTCTAACCCAAACCATTCTAGGATTCTATGACTTTGCAGATCAGAAAAGCCGGTGTCAGTAACACAGTTTCTTCAAATGGAATGGAAGGACATATAATTTATCACTTGAATGGGAACTGATCTATATTATATGTGGGATTTTTTACCTTGCTATAGTTTCTGATACAAACAGAATGTTAAAATTCACAATGCAAAGTTATGTTAAAAGAAGACCTGCATAAAAGCATGATTCTTTAACCAGTATTGGCCATCCTCAAAAAGGATATTACCATTATAAAGGACAGATAGCTATCTCAGAACACAAATCCAAATAAAATATTTTTACTTTCTCAACCTTGAGGAGTAGCCTTGAGAGGCATACCTACTCAAGGGGATATCCTGGTATGCAGCCTGCTGTCATGCAGGAGAGCTAAACGGGCCCTAGGCTGTCCACTATTTATGGAGTAAGATGATAGACTCACAGTCATGTTTACATATTGACTGCAGAAACTTGGCTTGAGTCAGACCTTGACCAGGACTACAGTTGGAGGTCGCGAAGTACCTTGTTCATGTTAGTCCTTGTCTATGGTGTTGTTAGCTGGCCCCCCTGAACTGAGTCAGGTGAAGCTATTGTGACACAGATACATCCCGTACCACCGCAGCTGATGGCTGTCACTTGAGCAGACTTACAGGAAATGAAGATTAGGCTGGAGTCAAGCATACCGCCATAAAAAGATATTGAGCAGATAATAAATTCCTTTCTTTGTTGCTAGCTTATTTGGTAAGCAAGGTTGGTGATACCGAGACTAGGTATAAAAGATTCTGATATATTCCTCTGATGTATCACACTCATTTCTTCCACCTTTAAAAGCAGTCTAGAAACAAAAGTAACCATCATAGTAGGAGTGGATGACTCAAGGAATTAGCAGTCAGATTCAGAGCTCTTTTTTTTATTTTCCTACTAATCAAAATCTATCTTGACTTGTTATCAGAGGCTTTTGCTAGAGAACAATTCAATGGAATATGCTTATTTGTCATGCTTATTTGTGATCTCAGCCTATGGCACAGTCTTCACCTGTAAAATTATTCCATTGCTACTATTATCAGTGAAGTTGTCATGGAACGAATGCATATAGATAGAGGATTGTTTTTTTTAATTCATAGTCTCACTGGACAGTGTGGGAACTTTATGCTGCAGCTCCCCATGGTGCAAACAAAGAGTAAATATTTTCTGGGGATGACAGCAAAATGTTTTCATGAACATGAAAATTCACCTGTTTATTAAAAGTGGTGCTGGGACCAATCTTGTTCAACATCTTTGTTGCTGACATGGACAGTGGGATTGAGTGCGCCCTCAGCAAGTTTGCCGATGACACCAAGCTGTGTGGTTCGGTTGATATGCCGGAGGGAAGAAATACCATCCAGAGGGACCTTGACACGCTTGTGAGGTGGGCTGATGGCAACCTCATGAAGTTTAATCATGCCAAGTGCAAGGTCCTACACCTGGAGCAATCCCAGGCACAGCTACAGGTTGGGCAGAGAAGAGATTCAGAGCAGCCCTGCAGAAAAGGACTTGGGGGTGGTGGTCAACGAGAAAACACACATGAACCAGCTTCAGTGTGCGCTTGCAGCCCAGAAAGCCAACCGTATCCTGGGCTGCATCCAAAGGAGTGTGACCAGCAGGTCAAAGGAGGTGATCCTGCCCCTCTACTCTGTTCTCATGAGACCTCATTTCGAGTATTGTGTGCAGTTCTGATGTCCTCAACATAAAAAGGACATGGAAGTGTTGGAACAAGTCCAGAGGAGGGCCACGAAGATGATCAGGGGACTGGAGCATCTCCTATACGAAGACAGGCTGAGAGAGTTGGGGCTGTTTAGCCTGGGGAAGAGAAGGCTGCGTGGAGACCTCATAGCAGCCTTGCAGTATCTGAAGGGGGCCTATAGGGATGCTGGGGATGGACTCTTTATTAGGGACTGTAGTGACAGGACAAGGGGTAATGGGTTCAAACTTAAACAGGGGAGGTTTAGATTGGATCTAAGGAAGAAATTCTTTCCTGTTAGGGTGGTGAGATGCTGGAATGGGTTGGCCAGGGAGGTTGTGAATGCTGCATCCCTGGCAGTATTCAAGGCCAGGTGGGACAGTGCCTTGGGTGGCATGGTTTAGTGTGAGGTGTCCCTGCCTATGGCAGGGGGGTTGGAACTAGATGATCTTAAGGTCCTTTCCAACCCTAACTATTCTATAATTCTATGATTCTAAGAGCAATATGATGGAGGGAGCTCTGACATCAGTGAGTAGAACAACAATTGTTACAAACACATCAAACCTGAAAGGAGCTATATTAGCAAGTCTATCTCAGTCAAGTAACTGCCCTTGGGAAGACTCTTTGAAAGGAGAAGTGCAGTTAGTCTGTTTTCCTTCCTATTTATGCATTTTTTTTATAACAGTCTTCTTAGTCAAAAACACGCTCATTAACTTTGTTTTCTATTTTAAGTATGCATTTATCATAGCTAGTTTACCACATTCAGTTTAATATGTCTGATTTTAATTCATTTCTTGACTGCAACCAAGACAGTAGCTACAATGCAGTATTTTGCTGAACATTTTCTGAAAGTGCATGTGATGTGCATATCTCCTTTGTCTAGGTTGACAGCCATATCCTCTGAGAATTCCAATGAGTTAGTGAGTCTTTACCTCCCTTTTCTCTCCTTAGGCCATTTTAAAATAATGTCATTATGTTGGCTACTTTCCAGTCCTCTCAGATTTCACTTGATCTATTTTGAAGAGCAGAAGTATATGAAAATGTCTGCCAATGCTTCCTCAATTTCACTCTTTACTTCCTTAACCCTTTTGGACATACACTGTTTAGTCGTGGTCCTATAAATTTTAAAAGCCACTTCAACTTATAATAACCCTATCTGACACAGTCAGTACATATCCTAGTTCCTAATCATCCATCTCCAATGAATCTGATTTCAGATCCAGTCAAATATCTACTGTCATCCTTTATAAGGCCATATATAACCATTATTTAATGTATCCTTAACCCCCTTACACTCCTTCTAGAGGATAGGTTGCAACATTAAAGTTTCTTTCAGCAATTTGACCAGAGCTGAAGACTAGGATAGAGAATTAGTTATGATTCAGAATTGCAATAAATTTTCTAATACTTTCCTGCTCTAGGGAGGAAACAGCTTGCAACTGAATTATAGTTCTGATAGTTACTTGCTTCTTCATAACAACTTGCTGACCATGAGATACTGTTCTCCTCAATGGTGTCCTGCAATCTGCAGGTTTGCAGCCCTGACAGGGGAAGAAAAAAGTGCTTTATGTTTCTTTGGTTCTCTCAATGTCAGAATCAAAATGATGAGCTCTTGAAAAGACTTCAGGAATCCATGTAGTCCATGCTCTCATCCAAGGGTAAAATCAGCTATACCAAAGCTTGTTTGTGTTACCTGTTCTTAATAGATTTCAGTCATGGCAATTGCATAACTTCTTTGAGCAATCTGTTTGATGCTTATTTACATTTTAGCTTGATCTTATTCTATAATTCTTAGTAACAAGTTTAAAAAATAATGTACACTTCTTCACACATTATGGCAATTGAAAAACTTCTTAATGTTTCTGGGTGAGACACTGATTATGCATAACAAAAGAGCCTGGGGTTGATCCTAAACACTTACAAGATCTATTTGGCGTGAGATGGTCCATTGAAATCAAGATGACAGATGATTATAAATATTTTATGTGTCATCTACCAATGATTTTAAATGTAAAAATATTCAGTATTGAGCAGCATGCTAATTCTGAGGTTCTTTTATGAATCCAACACTGATCCTAGCTGGATCATGTGCAGGAATTAAAACTAGAGTGTCTGAATCCAACAGAAAAAGCTGTTATTATCTGAGTCACATTCTTAGATAAATTCACTTGAAAGCATTATTAGATTAAGAAATCTCTGTATGTGTCCTCTCTTCCGAATCACTGGACAAAACAAAAAACGATGTTGACAGGTCGAGACACAGGAGTTGGTATCACATAATGATCAATATCAAATAACGATCTACTGTAGATTGTCAGAGGAACAGACTCTTCCACTGGGGCAAATATTTACCTCAGTTACTTCACTGAGATGACAGGCTGAAGCTGAATACCTTTGCAGATACCACAGACCACCTGGAAAATGCTCATTACTCTGCGTCAACTTCTTTGTTTCATTTTTGAACAACTACTGCTTGGGTTTCGTTAGGTGCAATAAAAGGTTCCAGATTAAAAGTTTAAAGAGCAGAAATCACCTACAGTTTATAAGGATCCTTTTCTGCAGAGTGTGTTGGTCATACTGTGACCATTTTAAAGACCACTTTAAGGATCACTTTTAAGAGCATAAAATATGTCCTGGAATTCCACACTTTCTAAAGACACTAACTATTTAGAAAATGTGCCTTTGCCTCTTAAATTACAGATTGTTCTGTAGACCCAGCACTTAGCCTTGTTGAACCTCATGCAATTGGCCTTGGCCCAGTGATCCATCCTGTCCAGATCCCTCTCTAGAGCCCTCCTACCCTCAAGCAGATCAACAGTTCCACCCATCTTGGCATCATCTGCATTCAATCCTCTTGTCCAGATCATTGATAAAGATATTGAACAGAACTGGCTTCAGTACTGACCCCTGGGAACCCCACTTGTGACTCGCTGCTAACTGGAGTTAACTCCATTCACTACTACTGCTTGAGCTCAGCCATCCAGCCATAGTTCTACCCAGCAAAGAATACACCTGTCCAAGTTATGAACAGACAGTTTCTTTGGGAGAATGCTATGGGAAACAGTATCAAAGGTTTTGCTAAAGTCCATGTAAACAATATCCACAGCCTGTCCTTCACCCACTAAGCAGCTCACCTTGTCATAGAAGGAGATCAGGTTAGTCAAGCAGGACCTGCATTGCATAAACCTGTGCTATCTGTGCCTGATCATCTGGCTGTCCTGTCCATGCCATATGATGAAGTTAAAGATGATCTGCTGCATGATTTTTCCCAGCACTGAGGTCAGAGTGACAGGCTTGTAGTTTCCTGGATCCTTCTTTTAGCCCTTCTTGTAGATGGGCATCACATTTGCTCACCTCCAGTCAGCTGGGTCCTCCTTGATCAGCCAGAACTACTGGTAAAAGTTGGAAAGTGGCTCAGTGACCACTTCTGCCAGCTCCCTGAGTATTCTTGAATGAATCCCCCCTGGCCCCATAAGTCTTGTGTGTGTCTAAGTGTCACTATATAGCTTACTAGTGACACAAGGGTCACTAGCTGTTTCCCCTTGGATTATAGGGGCTTCTTGCTCCCTGTCTCTGCCAGGGGCCTGTGTACCCAGAGAAAAACTGGTCTTACTATTAAAAACTGAGACAAAGAAGATATTAAGTACCTCAGCCTTTTCCTCATCCTTTGTCACTAGGTTCCCCGCACACACACACAATAAAGGATTGAGATTCTCTTTAGCCCTCTTTCTGTTGCTGGTGTATTCAAAGTAACATTTTTATTATCATTTATGCCAACAGCCAGATTAAGTTCTATCTGAGCTTTGGCCCTTCTAATTTTCTGCCTGCATACCTTCATGGCATACTTATAGTCCTCCTGACTTGCCTGCAGCTTCTCCCAAAGATGATAAACTCTCTCTTTTGTCCTCAGATCCAGCAAAGCTCTCTGTTCAGCCAGGTTTTTCCTACCACCTTATCTTTTGGCACACTGGGATAGCCTGCCTCTTCACCTTTAAAATTTCCTTCTTGAAGAATGCTCAGCTTTCCTGGAGTCCTTTGCCCTTTAGGACTGCCTCTCAAGGGTCTCTGTCAACCAGTTTCCTAAACAGGCCAAAGTCTGACTTCTGAAAGTCCAAGGCTGCAGTTCAGCTAACCTTCCCTCTGCTGATTGCTACGTCCAAGACTGCCTCCAGGCACCCAAGTTCTCCACTTGGGACTGTTAACTGATCTTATAGACGGTGTTGTATGCTGTTACACTTCCCTGTTCTGTGATGTGGTCATCAACAACACTTAGTTAACCAAGTGCCTAGGACTTCCAGGCTGGTAAGGAATGGAGCAATCATCCTGGATCCTGGGAATCTTGAGGCCATTAGAGAGTGAAGGAAGAAATATGTTTGATTTGTCTACTTGGTTTGCAGGACTTTCAGCGACTAATAGTGAGAGGCAGAGGAACGAATACATGACCCACTCCTTCACAGAGAATGTCTGCTTGCTTTATAAAATAGAGTTAGTTACGCTAACCACATTAGCATGGATCAGGAGCAGGGGGTACTGGTAACATGTGATCATACTTCTCATACTCCTTAGGTTGTACAGTAGGTTAAACCAGGAGTTTTTCCAGGAAGAAGAGGCAGATCATAGCAAATTATCATCTCAAGTTCTTTGCCAGGAAGAGTCTAATGTTTACACTGATTATTTTGGATCATGTTGAGGCAATTTTTATACTTTTTTGATAGCAAATCTGCTTGTTTTTTTTTTTCATTGGCTTGCCATTTGATATCATATCTGAATTTACGATATATTTTATATTTTAAATACATTGAATATTTGTTCTTTGTTCTCTTATCTCTGTAACAGATTTTATTTGGTTCTCAAAATCAGGCTATAAAAGGATAGCACTATCTTGTCTTGTACCATTGCATGATGTAGACTGGTAGTTGCTCTTCACCTCTTAAAATCAGATCATTAGTCAGAATCATGCTTCATATAAATCAACATTTCTCCAGCAAATTTGGCAGTGGTTAATAGTAGCTGAAGATCTTTCCTAGTTACTGTACACTCAGACACATTTATTAGATTATGTAGTGCTCATCTTCACCAGAATCTGAACTTTGTTTGGAAGCTAACTTACTGATAAAAAAGTTGCAATGGGCTGGATTAGCTGTTAATTCTTTTTAAAAAAAAAAAAAAAAAA
>NDXB01003595.1:47333-70252 GCA_002631895.1 Agapornis roseicollis | reverse complement strand
CCCAAAAAAAAAAAAAACAAACAACAAAAACCAAACAAAACCATAAAGCAGCTCAGGATTGTTCTCTCTGCTTACCCTAACACATAATAAGCACCAGAACAGGAAGAAGGACAACACAGAGGAACATGAAACACCAAATAAATAGATCTGGAGAGGTTAACTTTTCCAATCAAGTTTACTCTGTTCATCAAATCTGCATTTCCTTTGAAACAAGTGTATGCATGTACTAATCCAGGAGTCAGTGAAGGCTTTCATGGCTCTGAGTAGACAGCTGTGGAAAATAGGAAATATTGTCATATACTGACATAGCAAAATACCCTACACATATACCCTGGAGGCTTAATTTCCAGATAAATACCATTACACAAAGTCTTAGGATTTGTTTTTTTTTGCCTACATCACTAGTTATGGGACTTGGAAACAAAGTGATAGCAAACATTAGGACTAAATTTGCAGGTATTTCTGCTCCTGAAACCTCCTAAAAATATTAAATTCTTTGATGTGCATCCTTCCAATTATAACATTTATAGAAGGAAACTAAACCAGAACAACTGCAATCACAACCTTCTTGACATGATGTGACTGTTCAATGTATTAGGGTTTTAATCAACAGAATAAAATATACTATCCCTTTGGCTAAAGGGTTTTGGCATTCTGGAGCGAAGGGCCATTAAAACAGCCAAGAAAAGGTATTTGGGGTGGAAACTAGAATTTTCAAATGCACATTTCCTTAATTTAAAGGGTCAGGGGCTGGAGGAGGGGGAGTTCTTTCCATTTAATGACTTGAACACAGTGTGGTTTAAATAGCACGTCTGATCTGGGAACCTGTTGGCTGATAATGACTCTTTGGAAAGGGGAAAAAAAGTGGATTCTCTTATTACTGGCATGATTAGCAATATCTATAACTCCATGAAGCTGTAAAATGGCGCAGCATTCAAAATGAGCTATTTCCCATCATTTCTAGAAGCAGAATCATAAACATAGTGAAGGCAGAGTTCTCATACTGAACACATTCTGGATTCTGCAGTACTTTTACTGTCACTAGAATTAAGAAAGCAAAATTGGGTGATACACATATTGAAGCTTCAGTTTTGGAAAGCCTGCATGCCAGGCTGCATAGGTATAAAAAGATGGATGACAGCAGTCTAAAGAAGTTGCTATTTAAGCAAATAGGTGCAACTAAATTTCAAATGACCTTTTGATAGTAGAAATTAAGCAAATGTTTGATTAATGACAGCACTGTAGATCCTTACTGCTAAAGAAACATAATTAAAAGAAACAGCACTGTAGTGATTATAAAGGTCAGAAAGGGGAGGGTAAATATAGCTAAGGAAAAAATAATTCAAATGTGTGATTTGCCTTTCTCTTACAACAGACTAAGTAGTCCACTACACTAGAAGGAGAAACAGTCATCTAAAATCAGTGTGAAGATCCTGCCCAGCAAGCTGATGCAAAGATTCTATTAGAGTGATTCTAGACACTTTTTTCCTATTATGGAACACAGAATAGAACACAAACGAACCTTGCTGTGATAAAATACAGCAGAAGTCAACCTAAATGATGAACAGTGTTGTAGAATTTGACTTTTCTTTAACTTTTCATGTAGGCAATGAACAGTTGAAAACAAATTAAGAGATCCAACAGCCTATCAAAACCCATGTTCAGGCATTCTGCAACAGAAAAAAAAAAGAGAACTACTAAAAAGCATGTAACAAAGTAAAGGCACCTGGGTTTTACTAAAGTAGAATCCTGAAACAGGCATAAACCAGCATCTCTTCCCATTCAGAAATGGCCTTCTAAATTTCTGGAACAATTAACAATGCTCTCTACTAGTCTATAGGCCTAAAACCAAAGAAACTGCCAATGCTCCTGTCAGGCCACAGGCTTTCCATAAACATCTGCAGGGCTGCAGCACCAGAACTTGTGAGTCATATTTCCTCTAAGCTTGTCTTCAGTTTTAATTCAGCTTATGTAGCTGTAATAGCAACTCTCTAATATCAGTTAACACAGCCTAATCTGCTTTACATTTAACTTAGTTATGTGATGGCATAGGCTAGTGACTACCAGTATATCAGTGCAGGTGTATTTCTGTATGTCATGGTTTAAACCCAGCCACGCAGCTTGTTCACTCACTCAATCCCCCTTTCTTGCCCTCCCCTGCTTCCAGAGGGATGGGGAGGAGAATCAAAAGAATGCAATTCCCACAGGTTGAGATAAGAACAGTTTAGTAACTAAGGTATAACACAAATCACTGCTGCTACCACCAATAATAATGATGATAAAGGAAATATCAAGAGAAATGAATACAGCATCTCACCAACCACCAATGGATAACTCATGACACCCCACCAACCACCAACCGAATCCTTCCTCCAACACCCCAGAGAGAACTCGCCCTTCCGGATAACTCCCAGTTACATCCTGGGCATGACGTGCTATGGTATGGAATACCTCTTTGGTTAGCTTGGGTCCCTGCTCCCTCCCGGCCTTCCCTCTTCCCTGGCAGAACATGAGACTCACAAAGTCCTTGGTTGGAACAAAACATTCAAGCAGTAACTAAAAACATCCCTGTTATCAGTTTTGTTCCCAAGTTGAGTCAAAACACAGTGCTGCACAAGCTACTAAGAAGGCAAAAAATTGACAGCTATTGCTGAACCCAAGACACTGTAGTAGATTGTTGTAGTTTGAACCCAGCCAGGCAGCACGTTCACCCACTCAACCCCTCCTTCCTGGCCCCCCCCCCCCTTTCCTCCTCACTCCCAGAGGAGTGAGAGGAAAATGGGCCGAAGAACTCCCACTGGTCAGATAACAACAGTCCAGTAACCAAGGTACAACACAAATCACTATCGCTATCACCAACAATAATAACAATGACAAAGAAAACAAGGGAAGAGGGTACGATACCACCCGCCGAAAACNGGGAAGAATAACCTCCTTGTTTCTGCTGGCCACACCATTCCTAATACAGGCCAGAATGACATTGGCCTTCTTGGCCACCAGGGCACACTGCCGGCTCATGTCCAGCTGACAGTCCACCAATACCCCCAAGTCCCTTTCTGCCTATACACTGTCCAGCCACACTGTCCCCAGCTTGTAACAGTGCAGAGGGTTTTTGTGGCCAAAATGCAGGACTCAGCACTTAGACTTATTAAATTTCACCTTATTGGATTCTGCCCATCTCTCCAACCTATCCAGGTCTCTCTGCAGAGCCCTTCTTCCTTCCAAATGATCGACACAAGTTCCCAGCTTAGTGTCGTCTGCAAACTTACTGATGAAGGACTCAATACGCTCATCCATGTAATCAGTAAAAATATTGAACAAAGCCGGTCCCAGCACAGACCCCTGAGGGACACCACTGGTGACCGGCCGCCAGCTGGACGCAACACCATTCACCATCACTCCTGGGCCCGGCCATCCAGCCAGTTCCTGACCCAGCAAAGAGTGCTCCTATCCAAGCCGTGAGCCGCTAGCTTTTCTAGGAGCATGCTATGGGAGACAGTGTCAAAGGCCTTGTCGAAATCCAAATAGACAACATCCACAGCCCTTCCTACATCCAGCAGGCAGGTCACCTGGTCATAAAAGGAAACTGCCCATGAAGCAGTGATCTTTGGTGTAGCCTCTGTGCATGGTTGTGCTGAGCTCATTAAGATGTCTTACCCCCTTAGAAGGTATAGGCTATATTAAGTATAGAGTTCTGACAATAAAAACAAATGCAGCATGGCATGGAAATATTGACTACTCAGAACTAAATTCAGACCAGTCTCTTTTGTATCTCTGCTTTGCTCAGTGTGGCTCACTAATAAACTGTGTAACAGCAGTTGTACATGGCCAGAATATCTCAAAATAATAATACTCTCAAATTTCACCAGACATATGTAATCATGTATGACAAAAAAGGTGGAACATGGCTTGTGCGAACTAATGATTTCTCAGTGTTCTACATGGCATTCCTCCATTGCCACCTAGACAGCAGATTTCATCCTCCACAGCAGCTCTAGCCATCAGGAAGAGGGGAGAGCTTTTTAGCTGGTCTTGGGGAAGATTTTACAGATATATAGTCTTCTTCCAGTTTGGACTTTGTGAATCCTTTGTCTACAGAGCTCAAGTGCTCAATTCAGTGTTTTTGAATCATAAAAGTCTAGAATGGGTTGGGTTGGAAGGAACCTTAAAGATGATCTAGTTCTAACCTTGCTGCCACAGGCAGGGACACCTTCCACTAGACCGTGTTGCTCAAAGCTCCATCCAACCTGGCCTTGAACACTGCCAGAGATGGGGCAGTCACAGCTTCTTTGGGCAACCAGTGCCAGTGTCTCACCATCCCATCACAGATTTGAAGTTCAGTTTGTAAACTGTTTAGTAACAGTTTAGTAACCAGGTTTTGGTTTTTTTTTTTTCAGTTTTCTTCCCCTTATTCTCCCCACCCTCCTCCCGAGGGCATTTGCAAGGCTGTTTTAGCGAGGCTAGCATGAAGCTGATTGTAATGTGCAGCTAATTCTGGCACCTTGTAAATATCAAAACAAAACATTTTATTTCTACACTAATAGACTAAGGTCAAAAAAGGCCTTTCTGTTTGAAATAGAAGAACATTTAATCTTCATTAGTATCTATAACTTTAAAGCTGCAGGAGTAAAGAAGAATTTTTAATACTGATGTGTTGATGTTTCAGTTTACTCTCTAAGGAAAACTTTTAGAGACAAAAACATAAAATAATGATATAGCATTATGGTATATGCCAGCTTGTTTTGAATGCTGTGCACATATGCTGCTTTCTGGCCATAGTGCCATGAAAGGATTGGTCAGTGTTTTTCCTGGAGATATTCTTAGCTTCATGCTTACTCTTGTTTCAGGATTATTCTCACTTATCATTAAATCCTTTCAGTTTCCAAACTGTGTTTTGAAATGGGAATCTGATACCCGTTGGACATTTCTGAACAATAGCTTTTTCATGTTGCTGATTCAGTTGGCATTATTCCCCCAGTATCATTTTATCTTATTTACTTTATGTGTGCATCTGCTTAGTTCTCATACTCCCTCAGGGCATACAAGATGACTAATCCAAGTCCTCAGTTTTAGCTCACTACTTTCTTATTCTTAGAGTTTGATGTGCAGTATAAATATCGTTGTTTCTTGAGTACTAATGTACAATTTAAAAACAATAAATACCCCATTTGCTGGAGGTTAATAGTGCATTCTGTGCTGTGTTATCACCTGTTACTTCTGTGAAGAATTTATCTTCTGAGGAGGTGATTCAGTGATCATTGGTATGCCATATAAAGTCTTACAAAATGATCAAAATTATTTCAGTTTTTTCATCTCCATTTTTTTGTTTGTTTTTATTTTTTTGTTTTTCCCTCTATTTTCAATCCTCCGTAAGTCATCGCCAAGAAAATTTGCNTTTTTTTATTTTTTTTAAAATTTTTTTTTTTTTTTGTTTCCTTTTTTTTTTTTTTTTTTTTTTTGGCAAATGCCAGACATAGCCTCAGTTGTACCTTATCATGGATTTCTCCTGATTGCCAGAGTGCCTCTTCATGCCCTTGGGTGTTGCTTTGAATGGTGGAAACATCGTAAAACCTAAACTGGCTCCGGAGGAATTGTTGCTGGTGCCGCTGCCTGGAGCCCCACTCAAATGGAGGTTGTATCCCTGGGTTATATTCTCAGGTATAAGCTTGGGGGTGCACAGGCTTTACCTTATACTCAGCATAGCTTGCTTAAGAGTATGGTACCTCCAACATGTTAATCAATGCTGCCTGTCCATCTAGAAATTGTAGTCCTTAAGTTTGGCATTTTTTTCTGTTCATGTTTGCTTGGGTTTTATATATATGTATATAGATAGATACACACATCTCTATATAGCCACAGAGTGGTTTGGGTTGGAAGAGACCTTAGGCTTATCTGTTTCTAGCCCCCCTGCAAGTGAAGGAACACCTACTAGATCAGGTTGCTCAAAGCCCCATCCAACCTTGCCTTTAACACTTATAGAGATGGGGCAGCCACAGCTTCTCTGAGCAACCTGTTCCGGTGCCTCACAGTAAAGAAGTGCTTCCTAATATCCAAGCTAAATCTACCCCTTTTCAGTTGAAAGCCATACCACCTTGTTCTATCACAACTTTCTCTTAAAATAAGTCGCTCTCCAGCTTCCTTGGAGGCATATGTCTTGTTTTGCATCTTTAGCTTGTGCAGAATGTTATAATATATATTTATTTAAGGTCCATTTCACTCATGAGGAGTGTGGCTCCTCATTTCAGTCTTGTGTTACCTCAAATATCTTTTATGTTTCTACTTTCTTTTCAAACTGTGTAACACAGGAGAAATATACCTCAGTGTTCTTCTATATTGACACAGACTGCAGTGGTCCTTCAGTTTTGTAGCTTGTTTTGCTAATGTGAATCAACTGAAAAATTTTTGCTGTTTTAACAAAATTTTCACCCCTTGTTTTGAAAGACAGTATAGCCTGTAATGGGCTTTATTTCAGCCACCTTACGAATGTTATTCTTTAGTCAGTCAGGAACGGTCAGAAGAAAGGTTGGTTGGGTGTGGCCAGTCTATTGCAGCGTTAGCTCTGGCATAAAATAACAACCACTCTTCCTAGAGATTTTTCTAGATACACAGACTGGTCTGAGAAGTGCGAGGAATTGTGAGATAATAGAAATGTTTTAGCCCCATCTTTAATAAGGATTTCCAGCTTCAGTCAGTGAAGCGTGTTGTGACATGAGTAGAAGTGAGAAATGTAAATAGGTGCAATAAAATAACCTTTCCTTAATTTTAAAATGCAAAGTGGCACATAAAGAATATAGGTTTATCTAGAAGAGAAAATTTTAAGAGAAAAAATACATGTGATATTTCAGTATTTCTAGGATTGTGTATGTTGAATAGTGAGGGGGAAAAAATCTGGGTTTTTTCCTTTTATTTTTCCTTTGTTTTTTTTTAACAGTAAGGTAAAATAAAGACTACCATCAGCTTTGTGGTGAGTAGTGGTACAGTTAGTTTATCAGCCTATTGGCATGTGATAAATAGCTGTTGGAAAAGATCTATCTACCTATATGAAAAGAATCTCGTTAAATAAAAAAAAATAGCTATATAACTTATGTAGAGTTCTGTCAATAGATGTCACAGATATCACATGGTAGATTTAGCTAAAAGAGAAAGCATTTTAAGTACTTTCTAAAGGTGATAATTCAGATAAAGATGAAATATATGCACACATGAGGACAGAGTCATACATACATGCAAAGAAAATCTCTTGTAGTGGTAGGTTATTTTGAAGGTTTATAATGGTATCCTCATTGCAGACCATAGTCAGTGTTGTGGGCAGAGATACAAATGCTTTGGTGTGTTAGCACAGTTCTCATGGAACACCAACAAGTGCATGGTGTGAAACCTGGGATATTTCTGTATGGGGGAGTTAGAGAAGCTGAGCTGCTACTGAAGTTAAACCAGTTTCTGAGCTTGAATTGGCAGACTAATAGCTTTGGGAATGGCTGTATCTCTTGGTGACTGGTTTATTTTGCAAGTATCTCACAATTGCTTAATTGTTTGAAGAAATTCAATATTTGAGGATTCTAAACAAGGTAGTATTTGATAGTCTGTGCCTGTAGCCTGAGTCAGCAGTGTAACTATCAAGAGCACTGAAGTCCATGAAACAAGGCAGGGAAAAGCAGCAGTGAAAATGCACACTCAGCTATACAAATGGAGGCTGTTTCCATCCCTTGCACAGGATCCTCGTACATATGTACCTTGCTTCTATATTGTTGCTATAAGCAATACTGCTCTTTAAGGCAAGTTTTTGTTGTGGTCCCCCCTTCCCTGAATCAGTGAAATGGTTGGCCAATGTTTTTTTCCAATAAGTAATTTTATTTCACACATCAAATGAAAAAGTTAGTGATATTTATGTTATAAAATGGCTGATAAAAACAGTATTCAAAATGTTCCAACCATGCACAGGACAAGAACAAAGTATGTTGAATGTCAGAAACAGTAGGCAGAAGTAGAGTGTGTGGTGACTTCATATTTGGCAGGTACCTATCCCATCTATACTTGTTTGTAGGTTTAAAAAAGAATTTTAAACCTTCAGTTTCATATCTGTGTTGATTCTGGAACAGCAATTTGTTAGATGATGGCTGTAACAACTGCCAGGCTTCTGTCATATTCATTGCAAAATGATATGATAATTAAACTATTGATCATTCTTCCTGTCTTGTACTCATGTATTTCAAGAGTCATCATTTTGGGATGTGGGGTTAAAGCTGTCAGATAGGAACCACTGCTTTAATGAGATGGTTAGAAAAGAGTTGCTGTTTGTAATGCCTAAACAGTAAATTAATCTGCCCACTAACTTAGACAGCTCCTTACTCTTAGTATCAGGCTGTCCTGGGTTCAACAATAGCAGTCAATTTTTCTCACTTGTAGTAGCTGGCGCAGCACTGTGTTTTGACTCAACCTGGGAACAAAACTGATAACACCAATGTTTTTAGTTGTTGCTAAGTAATGTTTATTCTGACCAAGGACTTTCTGAGTCTCATACTCTGCCAGGGAGGAGGGGAGGCTGGGAGGAAGCAGAGACAGGACACCTAACCCAAACTGACCAAAGAGGTATTCCATACCATAGCATATCATGCTCAGGATGTAGAACTGAGGGCAGTTACCTGGAAGGGCGAGTTCTCTGGAGGGGTTGGAGGAGGTATTCGGTTGGTGCTCAGTTGGGGTAGGGTGTCGTGAGTTTTCTGTCAATGGTTGGTGAGATGCTGTATTCTTTTCCCTTGTTATTTCCTTTATCATTACTATTATTGGTGGTAGCAGCAGTGATTTGTGTTATACCTACTAAACTGTNGAGTTTTCTGTCAATGGTTGGTGAGATGCTGTATTCTTTTCCCTTGTTATTTCCTTTATCATTACTATTATTGGTGGTAGCAGCAGTGATTTGTGTTATACCTTAGTTACTAAACTGTTCTTATTTCAACCTGTGGGAGTTGCATTCTTTTGATTCTCCTCCCTATCCGTCTGGAAGCAGGGGAGAGCAAAAAAAGGGGGGTTGAGTGAGTGAACGAGCTGAGTGGCTGGGTTTAAACCACGACACAGGCAAAAAGTTTCTCACAACATGAGGTGACCTATGTGATATATTGTGCAAAATATATAAAAAGAGTTGAAAAAACTAAGTTATGATACACAATTGGTTAATGCGGTATGGAGGATAGGGACAAGGATCATTTAATGATAATGATTAATGATGATGATTTGATGATAATGGTTAGTACAAGTGCACGTAAATTACTAATGAACTCTTAAGCTTTCCTAAGCCTTTTATTTGCAAGGTAGCAAATACAGATGCATGTGATCAGAGCAGTGTAAAATTATTAATCTGTTGAAATATTTGTGGTTGCCTTTAGGCAGCCTGATTCAGAAAGGTAAAAACACTTATGCCAGAGTGATTTTCAAAAAGAGAAAACTTGGAGATGAGTTCTCATTTTGAAACATTCACAAGAAAAGTATGTGATGGAGTTGAGCATAGGGGCGGAAAGGAGATAGCAAAGCTTTGATGGTGTCCCTTTAAAGGCAGGAAACTCTGAGCATTAGGCATGTTAGAGCAGGGTTAGAGCATATTGAATTGACTTATCGGTACAGTTGTACTTTATCTTAATTTCCTCTTACATATGACAGAAAAGGACTTCTTTCTTCAGTGTACCAGTTTGAAACAGCTCTTGTGAGACCTCACCTGGAGTATTGTGTGAAGTTCTGGTGTCCTCAACATAAAAAGGACATGGAACTGTTGGAACAAGTCCAGAGGAGGGCCACGAGGATGATCAGGGGACTGGAGCATCTCCCATACAAAGACAGGCTGAGAAAGTTGGGGCTGTTCAGCCTGGGGAAGAGAAGTCTGTGTGGAGACCACCTAGCAGCCTTCCAGTATCTGGAGGAGGCCTATAGGGATGCTGGGGAGGGACTCTTCATTAGGGACTGTAGTGACAGGACAAGGGGTAACAGGTTCAGACTTAAACAGGAGAGGTTTAGATTGGATCTAAGGAAGAAATTCTTTCCTGTGAGGGTGGTGAGGCACTGGAATGGGTTGTCCGGGGAAGTTGTGAGTGCTCCATCCCTGGCAGTTTTCAAGGCCAGGTTAGACAAAGCCTTGGGTGGCATGTTTTAAGTGTGAGGTGTTCCTGCTTATGGCAGGGGGGTTGGAACTAGAAGATCTTAAGGTCCTTTCCAACCATAACTATTCTATGATTCTATGATTCTATTTACATGTGATTTTCAAGAAGATTGTAATTATTTATTCTCAGTGGTCATAACACTGAGCTTTCTCCAAAGGTTTTTCTAAAACCTTAGATAATCTATGGATCTTAAGATGTCTTGGATAATGTAAAATAGAGTTTTGCTCTTTGTTTACCCTTTTAATCTTTTTTTTCCCACTAACCCTACTAAGTGCCCTTTTCAGCTTTCTACTGTAAATTATTACAAATAAACTTGTCCTATAATAAAAAGAGGAGCAGAAGAGAGTTTAAACTATTTATCACAACACACTTGGCAAGTCTGGCATTTGTTAAATTAGATAAATTGGCAACTACTCATGCGTCATTCTTTATCTTACAAAGCAGAACTAAACCCAAATGAGGCATAGAGCCTTCTTGCTTTAGGAAGATGCTGGAGGTTACTTCTGTCCCTTTTTATTTATTAAACTCAGAAACTGTTAAAGAAAACTTTTAATAGAGATGAAGACAATAGTGTCCTAAGTTATTTTCTCTATAGTGTCCTAAGTTATCTTCTCTGTAGTACCTTTAACAAGAATAATTTGCCTTTCAAAGTGATTTTGAATTTTTTTTAACTATGTCAGGAAATTATTACGTATACTTGGTCATTTCAACTACTTAAAGTGCATGCTAAATGGGATAATTATTGTATGTGAAATGCTGATTTATTATAGAAGACACAGTTATGAGGATCTGACATTTGTTCAATTCATTATTCATGTTAGATAGCAGTTAAATTTACAAGGTTATTTTAAGTTGATCAGTACAGAATTTTTGTAATAGTAGTTACTACAAGACGTGCAGTGATACATCATCTACAGCTACAATGCCATGTTAACCAAACATTAATTTTAACTCATGTTTAGACATTCAGCTGCTAATTCAGTTGCTCATTGTTTACAATATGTTCATGCATAGAAGGCAGAATATTTTTAGGAGGTATAATGGGTATTTTGTCCAAGAACTAAATTGATATTCGAACAAAGTTCTATTGAAATCAGTGACATGATTATGTATTTATGTGACATATAAAAAAAAAAAAAACAAAACAAACAAACAAAAAAACCACAAAAAACCAGTGATATATAATTATGTAGCAAATTGCTCACAAAAGCTATGTAGTGGAATGGAAAATATATATAAAAAAATTGTTTCTCTAAAAAACCTGCTGGTTTTCATAAAAGGCACTTTTAGCACCTCTAGCTTTAGTCTTCTGTTTCTTTAATCTCCATTACTTTTTTTGTAAGAGCCTTGGGGTGTTACTGTTTCTCATTCTGAAATTCCTATTAAATAATGTATAAAGTCCAGGTTAGTCCCATGAAAAGTCGGAGAAAGTAAACACTAAGTTTCATTGTAAGAATAAGGGTCTTAGACAATAAACTGACCTTCCTGTTGATCACTGCCTTTGAACAGTGGAATTTCTCAGTGCTCCCATAGACAAGAGTAATACAGCACTGGGACAAGGATATTTTGCTCAGACAAGGGAGGAAGATGAGCAGTTGTGTAGCTTGTGCTGGACTCCTGAGCTTCTGCCAAGATTTGATGTTGGTGAGCTCCTTGCAGCTGTTGATCACCTGAAGACAATGGGAAGCTTTGGGCTCCCTGTTGCAGCTCTTTGTCCTGGCAAATTCTTGCTCTTCCAACCAGTGGTGACAGTAGTTGATCCTGAGTAGCTGGGGAGCTAAATACTAAAATTCTTCCAGTTTTGGCTTGTTGCTTTCTATTGCTTTTCTTTGAAGTGCTTAGTAGCTGTTGAAATTCTGCTGCTGCATATGATTTTTTTTTTTCCTCCAAAAAATAAAAATATAAAACGAAGAGGATGCTGAAATGAGAGGATACTCCAGAGACTTGAGAAAAAAGGAACCTGGCTCTGGGAGGCAGTTGAAAGAAAAAATCTTCAGCATTAAGTTAGGGCAGTGAATTCAGAAAACTGATGTTTCCAAGCCTTTTAAGTCCCTTTCCTACCAAAGATGCCTTTCTTCTACCAAGATAATTGCTATTTATTAGAAAAAAAGCACAAGCTGGATTTGCAGTATTTAGTTAAAGAACAAAAATATATTTTTTGTGGGAAATGCTGTGGACAACTTCTAGTTAGCTGGCAGTTCTAGTATCTAAAGGAAATTGCTTTTATATACAAATTTTTTAAGCTGGTATTGTGACTGATCAATAACAGTGGTATGAAGCTACACATTTTCCACTGTGCAGGTGATGAGGCTCTGGCACAGGTTGCCCAGAGAAACTGTGGCTGCCCACACATTCCTGGAAGTGTTCAAGGCCAGGTTTGATAGTGTGAAGGTATCCGTGCCCATGGAAGGTGTCCCTGCCAGTAGAAGGTGCCCCTGCCCATGGCAGGGGGATTGGAACTAGATGATCTTTGAAGGTTCTTTCCAACCCAGACCATTCTGTGAAATTGTTGAAGACTTGTGGAAAATAGGAAAATAATAGAAGGTGCTTAATCATAATTAGCAGGGTTTATTTTAAATATTTTGTTCTGGTATAAAAAGGGGGAAAACCCACAATTTTTTTGGGGGCAATGTATTGGAGGAAAATTCCTGATGATCCTTATGCATCAACCCTGAGTATACAGAGAAGAACAGCAAAGTGCAACATGTTTGTAAGAAGCAAGACTTGTAAAGCATCTGTATATGAAGTACCCAAGTCTGTATGTGAAAAGGGACGACTGGGAAGGAGAGTGGTTGTCATCAGAAAAATCTGGATTTTGAGGTCAATCAATAGATTAAGACACAAAAAACAGGCCACAAAAAGGTCAGTGTGCGTTTAAATCTACACTATACTTGCAACAATAGATAAGGTGCAACTGTTTACAAAAAAGCTATGAAAGACTGTACACCTATGGTTTAGTGTGCTGTCACATGCTTTTTTATATTGCTAGAAGATATTTGTCTTCTAGATTTTCCAGGATTAAAAAAAAAATGTAATTGTTGACAAAGTCAGATGGAAAAAAAGACTCCATCTTTTCAATCCGTTGGAAATTGGAGGAAAAAAAAATATTTTGGAGAAGAGCTCTAATCTTTTTCTCTGATTTATCTAACATATAAAATGTATCCATTCTTTTTAAACTTCCAAATAAATAGTCTCACTCATTGTTACACTGTTCCAAGAAGGAAAAAATTGAAATCATACAGAAAAAAATGAAATCATCCAGGGAAATCTCTCTTTTTTAAAAGACAGACTTCTTACTACTCTTAGAATTAGGAACTTGGATTTTATGTAACAGCCAGTGACTGAAACATCGGTTCAGATATTAAAACTCCTCTGTAGATTTGAAATGTGTCATCGACTTTCCCATCACTTCTGGTTTAATGTTCTTATGATTATGTAAAAAAATTAAAATAACAAATTATCATAATCGTAACACTGTAAATAATTTATTTTTTTTTTACAGAAAACCTAAATCATTTGTGTTGATTAACTGCCTCCCTCCCATTCTCAGCTTTTTAATTTTTGTCATTTTTTTAATGTTTAATGCAGAAAAATGCTTGATTACTTGTAGAAAAGGTGGAACACTTTGGATACTGCAAGATGAAACATCTCAGGGTTTTTTTGAGTTTTGGGTGGCTTTCACCCCTTGAATTTGTACATCAGATTCTCTCTGGTGTAATTGCTCGTTATTCCAAATATTTTTTTTTTTAAGCTCCGTTATCAAAATAGAACTTGTTCTCATTATTTATATCCCAGCATTATATTTGTCAGAAGACCAAGGATTTGTGCTGCTGCTGATGGGTGTAAATAGACATCTGCCTTATGCCACAAAACCTAAAAATGAGGGTATCATTTTTAGGTTTGGTCAGTATCCTGAGCCCATGTGCTATTATGGGAGTAGATATTCTTAATACAAAGCCAAAACTAATTATGAACAGGTTTGATAAACTAAAAATGAAAAATTAGAGCTAAGAAACCAAGAGTGGAAAAGGGCAAGTACATTCTTTTGGATTTTTTTCAGGTTTTCAGTACCTTGAGTAACTCTACACACATAGCATGTTTCAGTGGAATTAAAAGCAGCATTTCCTCCCTTTTTTCCATATTTTTACTGTTCAAATTTTAGCTTGTATATCTTCGTAGAATACTAGGCTGAATTTTTGTAGCTACAGCAGATTTGATTGTATAGGTACTTTTGGAATAATTAGACTCTTTAAGCAATTAAGTGAAGCATTAGTTAAATTAAAAAAGGGCATAAGTATGATTTTCTATTAGTCAATTAATTTGTTTATCTAAGTACAGAGAATAAAATGCCCCAAAGCATGTTTTCTTTTACAGAGGATTACTCCCACAGCGTTATTTAATTTTGTTTGTATGTATGTATCCTACAGAAATTGCCTCTATTCTTTTTTTTTTCTTTTTCTTTCTTCCTGTTGTATGTAACGCATCTTGTTAGCACATCCGTAATTTGCAGTCTAAATTCTCTTGAGAGACTGTGGTTTTTCCTTCACTTTTTATCCAGATCTCCCAGCTGTCAGTGTTCAAAGTACAATGAAGAAACCTCAGGTTCACAAAAGAAATTCTCCTGAATCATCAGGGCACTCATTCTTTTTGTATTGGAAAAATGCAAAGGCTAATGTAATTAAGAAGAAGGTTATTGCAAAAATTGCTTTATCTCACAAACTGGTGTCCTGGCTCCAGAAGTAATAGTAGATGGAAATAGGAAAAGCGAAGTTTTGCTTCCAGCACTAAGCCAGAGCAGGTCATATGAGCTAAGTGTTTTTACAGGTTTGCATTCTGTAACTTTACCTTCAGATTTTTAGAACGTCTCTCATGCTGTGTTAAGAGGTTCCTTATCTTTCTAGCTATAAAAGGGGAGCAGTGGGCAGAGCATTCAGAGAGCAGCTGTTTGCTTTTTTCTCATATCAGAATTAAACTTGAGCTGTTCTACTAGTAGAGACTGTCCTGCCTTCTGTAGCAGGTGGAGTGACACACTTCAGTCATAAAAGAGAAGTAGCAATATGTTTGTTGATATAAGATAAGGGTTTAACAAAGTTTAATAGTAAATGTGATAGCAGTTCAACAAGATTCAGTGGCAAGGTATACTTGAGTATTTACTGCCTAGAGTACAGGGTCAGACAAAACTATCAGGGAGACCCTCCTAGTGAGTCATGAGGTTCAGAAGGGAACATGTTGCTTTTTAAATTCCATCTCAGAGAGGAGTCTTGGTGTGCCTGCATCCAGACTTAACCTCATATTTGGTCAGTGTTTTATTTCTAAAGGATTTCTAAAGGGCACAATTAATCCTTTATATCACTAAGCTAAGATTTCAAAGTTTAGCAAGATATTAATCACTTACCAAGAGTCTGTTGCATCAAGGAATCTCTCAACCTCAAGAAGTAACCTTGAGAGGTGTCCCTACTCAAGAAGTGACTTGGTATGCAGCCCACTGCTGTGGAGATCTCTGTGGGCCCTGGGCTTGTCCACTATTTGTGCAGTAACATAATCTAGTCATAGTCATATTTGCATACTAACTACAGAAGTTAGGATTTTTTTCCAAACTTGGTTTGAGTTGGATCTTGACCTGGACTACTGTGGGGTGGTGTTCACATGTCTGAAATTAGCTACTGAGGTGTTATTACCTCTCTCCCCTGAATCCACTTTGAGCCAGATGTAGCCTATCACAACCCAGATGCATCCGTTACCACCACCACTGATGTTATCACCTGAGTAGAGCTGGGAATTGAAGGTGAGGTTGGGGAGGGTAGAGGGGACCACACCACCACACCTTCCGAGGAAAGGCCCAAGTATCCAGGATTCACTTTTTTATGCTGTTTATAGGTTAACAATTCAAACTGGCAGTAAAATTCCCTATTTCATGCTTGGCATGCTGTGCTTCACAATGTCATCCACAGCACAGACTCCTCATGTACAGCGTGAGTTTGGTGGGAATACATTGTAGTTGAGCAGGACATTTACACGGCCATTATCTTGTCCACTTAGACTGACAGGCACAGGAACAATTAAAGGCTACATCCACAGGGTTAAGACAGATGCCTATCACTTAAGAAATGTAAGTCCAGGTTTTAGATCTTCAACAAACAGCTCAGCTGCCACTCAAACTGGCAGTTTCCACCAGTGGCTTATGCTTTCCAAGAAATCATGCTCCGCTATGCAGAGTGTGGGTGATGGATTGGGTTATGTTGGAAATACCGTGGCAGCTGTAGATTAACTATTTGGCATTCATTGGAGCAGGACTGCAAGTGAAGCAGTTGTCATTAGCTGAATGTCCTCATTGACTGGTTCTTCAATGTTATTTTGACTCAAAATGCTTTTTTGATGCTGACCCAATGAATATTCTATGTGTAAAATGGAGCAGTGCTATCAAGCAGAGTAAGTTGCCTGCTGCATCTTGCTGAAAGATGCTGAGCAGAGCAGTGTGTGGAGTAGGAGAAACAGGAGATGTGCACTTAGACCTTTCTGATGTGGTCTAGGACAGTTTTTGAAAGACAAATTATTGCAGAGGTGTGCTATTAGGGCACTGAATTGTGAATGAGAGTAGCAATATGCTTTTGGCTTAATCCCACAAAGTAAAGGTTTGTATTTCATATATTTTTGTGTTTTAATTAAAGTTATGGAAAATGAAAAATGCAAGATCTTATTACTCATAAATGGCCTTTCACCTGCTTCAGCATTTCAGTTCATTTGCTTCTATTCTTCTAGGCTATGACAGACTTGGCATCTTTTAAGATAAACTAAGGCCTCTCTTGACCCTGCCTTCCCCTTCATCCTGCCCTGCCAGGGGAAGGGGATGGGAATGGACCAGAGAAGTTTGAAATTCAGTTTCCCAAGAGTAGCTTTAACAGCCAAGCTGCTGCTTGGGCTGGCAAGGTAAGGCCCCATGGAGGCAGCTGTACTGCAGTTCAGTAAAAACAGCTTTTCTCAATGTAATGTGGGAACAAAAAAAGTTAGGGTATAAACTGTGAGATTAATTGTAGTGTTTCCAATTTCTGGCTTTTCCCTTCCTGTATCTTTTTGTGTATTTGTTTCCTGTAATACAATATCTGTGTCACAGAGATTAAATTTTTGAAAAGGAATTGAACCTACTGAATGAAAAGATATTAAGAATTATACTACACTTAATATTATAGGGTCTCTGTAGTAAAATATCTTTGTAAAAATTAATCATTGTGTTACAATTCTTTGTGACTATATGAGGATTATTTGAGCAGGAATGTGGTTTATGGAGGGATTCCATTTGCAAAATTGTTTTCAAAGGTTTTCAAGTAGAGCAGTGCTCAACTATGCAATTTTCAGTTCAGGAAATCTGTTTCAGTTCAGGAAATCTGTTTTAGTGGGAATTGTACTAGAATCAGAGAAAACTTACTTTCAAATGCAGCTAATGCCCTTCATTTTTAAGGTCATAGTTTGAATGCTTTATCTGTAGGAGAACTATACTCTTAGTGGTTTTGCCCTACTCCTATCACTTAAGCTGTCAGTTAGTAAAATGGATAGGACATTGATTTAAAAAAACCGAAAATCCTGCCTGGGAGTAGTTCCTATAGTTTGTTACAAAACAATGAAGTCTAGTGACTTTATTCAAGGCAGTAGCTTTTCAAAAAGGTCTTACTTTGTGTATTATTGTTGCTTGAAGCTTGTGGAGAAGAAAACAAAAGTAGTTTTAAAATACCCCAGCAAACTGGATAAAGCACACAATTCCTTTAACCTATGGGACATGAATGTAGACACTGCTGTGTAGAAGAAATTAGAAACTTTTGCGGAAAGAAGTTTTAACAGTCCATCTAGTGTATAAAATTGAAAAAGCTTACCCTCAAATAAAGAACATGATAAAGTACAGCAGGTTCCACTCCCTGACCTTTCTTAGCTGCTCTCCACAGAGGCCAGAGAAAGCTTTAATGCTGCTTGAAAATGCTGGCTGTGAAAAGGCAAAGTAAACCAGGGAAAGCTGTGGAATAGCAGTTGGAAGGCTGAGGCTGCTTTCAAATACAGAGATTTGGTACACTGCACATTAGGAATAGCCATCCTCATGCTCTGTAATGTATTCAGGATTTGAGATTCACTGGAGAGTGTGCTGCATTAGTGAGGGCTAGCGATGTGCTGGTTTGTTCAAGAGCTTCCCAATGTGCTGCCAGTTGCAAATTGGGCTTGCATTCAAGCATCAGCGAAGAGATTTTGGAATGAAATTGTTTTGCAAACAGTGCCTCTCCATGTGATTTTAATGATAAGTCTACAACATCTGGCTATGGTTTTGGAATCAGAGTTCGTACATTTGCATGCCCTGGTCTCTCCAGAAATGATTATACTCTTGGAGAGTGAGCAGTGGATTTTCTATAAATACTATTTTCATGGCTTGTGATACAATAGAATCATAGAATGATTTGGGTTGGCCTTAAGGATCATCTACTTCCAACCATCCTGCCACTTTTGTTTGCTTCTTGGCAGCCCAGAACAGATACTCTGCAGTCATGTTAATTTTAAGAGAGTTTGCTGAAAGTTTATTTAATTGTACCTGAGGCTGGTTATTTTATTCTTCTTGTTTTCCGACTCCTTCATCAGTTTCTTACTGTTATTTCAACCAGTTGTGTTCCACCAGACCCATGGGGCATTGCAGCCTTTTCCATGCACACTCAAGGTGCTAAGGACTGTGTTATATATCTTGAAAACGTAGAGACAGAACTTTGAATCTTGTGTAGCTGAGCCTCAAAAATACCAGTTCTGGTGGAACTGAGATGTGCCTGTCAAAAAGACTTCAAATATACGTTCTTGTTTTCACATTGAATTAGTAGTAAATCGCTTTTTTTTTTTTTTTATTATGATTGTTACATTTTGGAGTGGTTTCATTATCTCAGTGTCTCAGTGTAAGGGTAGTAACTGTAAGAAGGGAATAGAAGTAGTTGTAATTGTCCAAGAATCAATAGAGACAGAAAAAAGGAAGCAAATACAGAAATAAAATGCCCTAGTGTTTTAGAGCCTAAGTAGACAGTAGTGTTGCTGAAGGCACTGAAATTAATCTGTAGCGTTGCTGCGTATGTAGTGTTTTATTTAGAAGATATTAAAAAACTCTACACCAAAATGTTAAACTTTTTAATATGATGTAGTGGCTAACTGAACAAGATATGCAGGATCTAATTTAGGCAATTGGTTGGATATGTGTTTATACTCACCAACATAATGCTTTTGCATGGATTCCCTTTAACTTCCAGTTATGGTCCTGAGATGTGGATTCCATGCTTTCATGGAATAACTGAATGCTATTGCCAATACCTTTTGAAATACAGGGAAATGTTCTTTGTGCTGTAGTGTTGTCAATAGTACATCAGTTTGTGGGGGAATGTAGCATGGGATATTGGGGCCCGCAGCCTTTACTGCTCTCCCATCCTGGCCCTATCCTTCCCAGGAGACTGGCCATGCACTCACCTAATATTTTGAACACATTCTGGTGCTCAACAAACTTCTCAATGAAAAAAAATTAACTTGCTGAAATGGGAGATTTTGTTTTGTTTGGTGTATTGTTTTTGTTTGTTTGTTTGTTTCTTATGGGTTTTTGTGGGTTCCTTTATGTGTGCTTGTTGGGTTTTTTTGTTTGTTTGTTTTGTTTTTTTTAAATGGATACTTACTTACAGGGCTTTCGAGTTAATTGGTTCAGTTCCACACTGAATCACACTGTGGGAACATTGAATCACACTGTGGGAACAGAGGCCACCAACTGGTTTTGCTTCCTTTATCCAGGGGGTAACAGAAATGGGAGTCTGAATGCAGAAAGATTTGTGATTTCCACAGGGGAGCCAGCTCACACTGGTGTGCAGAGCCTGCTATGGTATGCACAGCACTCTGACCACAGCTACTCTACTCCACGCTTGATCTGAGTTGGCAGGTCTCTGCATGGTGATCCACTTCATGTGGCTTTACTAGCAAAGTGCCTAGTAGTTCAAAACTCTTTGCAGTAGACTGCACTTTTGGGATGAGGCTGAAGGCTATCTATGGGTGGGAGTGGTTCCACTTGGGATGGCTGTTGTGCAGTTCTGGGGTTTTGTGGTTTGTTTTTATTTTTCCCTATTCTGAGTTTAGATCTGAAGTAGTCTTTATTGAACTTCTTTTTGGAGTCTCAGAAAACCAGAAATAGATAAAACACAGTGATAGCATAAAAATATTCCCTACCAATAGATGGAACACTAATAGACACAACACTCCAGCTATAGAATCATAGAATAATTGGAAAGGACCTTAAGATCATCTAGTTCCAACCCCCCTGCCATAAGCAGGAGCACCTCACACTAACCCATGCCACCCAAGGCTTCATCCAACCTGGCCTTGAGCACCGCCAGGGATGGAGCATTCACAACCTCCCTGGCCAACCCATTCCAGTGCCTGACCACCCTCACAGGAAAGAATTTCTTCCTTGTATCCAATCTAAACTTCCCCTGTTGAAGTT
Organism: Agapornis roseicollis; assembly: GCA_002631895.1. Lineage (NCBI taxonomy): Eukaryota > Metazoa > Chordata > Aves > Psittaciformes > Psittacidae > Agapornis > Agapornis roseicollis. The sequence goes on along the minus strand of NDXB01003595.1, from coordinate 49,615 downwards.
TGAAGCCGTTACCCCTTCTCCTCTCACTACAGTCCCTAATGAAGGGTCCCTCCCCAGCATCCTTATAGGCCCCTTCAGATACTGGAAGGCTGCTAGGAGGTCTCCACGCAGCTTTCTCTTCCCCAGGCTAAACAGCCCCAACATTCTCAGCCTGTCTTCATATGGGAGATGCTCTAGTCCCCTGATCATCCTTGTGGCCCTCTTCTGGACTTGTTCCAACAGCTCCATGTCCTTTTTATGTTGAGGACAACAGAACTTCACACAATACTTCAAGTGAGGTCTCAGGAGAGCAGAGTAGATGGGCAGGATCACCTCCTTCGACCTGCTGGTCACGCTCCTTTTGATGCAGCCCAGGATACGGTTGGCTTTCTGGGCTGCAAGTGCACACTGAAGCCAGCTCATGTAAATTTCTCGTCAACCACCACCCTCAAGTCCTCTGCAGGGCTTCTCTCAATCTCTTCACTGCCCAACCTGTAGCTGTGCCTGGGATTGCTCCTACCAATCTGTAGGACCTTGCCCTTGCCATGATTAAACTTAAGGCTGGCATCTGCCCACCTCACAAGCATGTCAAGGTTTCTCTAGAGGGCATTCCTTCCCTCTGGCATATCAACTGAACCACACATTGGCAAACTTGCTGAGGGTGCACTCAGTCCCACTGTCCATGTAGTGATGAAAGTGCTTCCAGTGTCACTGTATGGAATGTGAAATACATTTCTTGCCTAGGGCATTGTTAACTTTATTGTCTGTGGGCAGTTCCTAAATGTCTGTGCTCTATTTGTTGCCCTCTGAAGTCTGAAATCTGAAGATTCTTCTGGAATCTGGAATCTGGAAATCTGCAATTCTTTAGAAGTGCATTGGTTGCCAGTTTGCGCCACAGACCAGGAATAAAGAAAATAAAGAGGACTCACTGAGGCAGTTGTAGCAACAAACTCATCTGTACAGCGTGACTTCATTCAGTGGCAACCATGTGTTCAGTCAACTCAACACTTGTAAAAGGAGAGGCAAGAGGTGAATCATACAGTGACTATTCTGGACAAAAATGGGTAGTAGGACTACAAGTGACTGAGGGTTTCTTTATGAGCAGTCCTAAACTGAGTCTTTCAAGAGCATGCTGATATATGGGTGATCCAAAATAAAAAACTATTATTTAAAATTCACTTACTGTAATTCCTTATCTGACATCAAAGAACTTCCAAATTTCTGTGTGTGTCAGACCAATGAATTGTTCCTTAAGTACTGTATCTCCTCGTTTGTTGTTTATGGTTACATATATAGATTTATTTTTTTTTAAGATATTTTGTAGATTTTTTCATTTCTAGCTCCAACATGAATGCCATATCCCAGATTTGACAGGAAGTTTGCACCTCACATTTCTGTGATTTTTACTAAGTCAAGCTATCAAGCCTAAAGAAATACATACTGGATACGTGATGAGTGTATTATATAGGGTCGGCTGTCTATAACTGCCATCGCTCATTGCTTCAACTGTAAGGAGCAGCCATTGCAGGCCTGGAGGTTTGGTATGTTACCTGAGAGCAGAAGCTACACCAGATACATTTTGCAGTTTGCTGACACTGAAGTCCATGGTAAAGGGTTCATTGATTCCAGTGGACTGAGATCGATTAGTCTTCAATTAGAACACAACCTTCATAGACTTTCTCTGATCAGCATTTCCCTGAGTGCTGCTTGGCACTGTCCTAGCACCAGTCTGAGTAATTTTTGTTTCTGTGGATCTGCATTACTGCTTTTAGATTGAAGTAAATTGAGAGTAGATTTTTTCCTTTGATTTATGCCTGTACCAATGTGAATCTTTTACTTAATGCAACCCATTAGTTGCCTTTCATCTATAATCCTTTTTTTTTTTTTTTTTAATTTAGAATCTCTAGGTTTGCTATAGATTCTATAGTGATTCTTAAAAAAAAAAAAAGAAAGAAAGAAAAGATAACATAAAATGTACACAAGCAAATACACCAGTTGTTAATCATAGAGAATTTATTACCTTTTAAGAAACAGAACTGCACATTTCCATAAACTCTTTAAATATACTGGCTAATTGCTATGTGATCTTTCCTAAATGTGCCAGATCACTTCAGCCTGAGTGCCATTCACTGCTGTAAATTTTGTTTTCTGACTTCTTATGGTTAGTGGTTATTCTCCTGCTGATCCTATTAGCCTTGAGCACAAATACTTCATATATCCCACTGAATAACTAAGTCTTTGGAACTCCTTAAATAAGCATGGATATCCAAAGATATTTTTAGGGTTTTTTTTTTTTTTTTTTT
>NDXB01003595.1:19708-43077 GCA_002631895.1 Agapornis roseicollis | reverse complement strand
GCAAATGCTTTTTCCTTTTTTTCTTTTTTTTTTTTTTTTTTTTTTTTATTCCTTTTGAAAAGATATAAAAGGCTAAAAAGATTTACATTGTCCAGAGTTTTAATTTGTATTGACATTTATATCTTACCTCTAAGGTTTATGAAAAAAATGGAATCAAATTAGGTCAGACACATACAAATGAGAAGATATTGCTTAGAGATGCGTGAACACTGAAACACAGAAATCCAACTTAAACAAAAGTGAGCTGGAAACTCAACCCAGTATGTGAGACATGGACTGGGGGGCTGCAGAAATCTGTTTATGTTTTACTGAGTATTTCTTGAAGGCATGAAACTCTGGGTTGGAAGGAAGAAATTCAGAATTCAAAATGTATTTTACTAATCATCTCATCAATATTTGTATGGGAGAAAAGATCTGTTTACCTGTCACCCTGTAGATGATAAAGGGCATACAAACTGAACTACTTTGCAGTAATAATGCTGTAGTTCTTAATCATCCCATACAATTTAGCACAGCATGTGATTACAGGCATTTTATATTACAAAATATACTTGGCTTTAGGGGATTGTCTCTCAGGTATAGGAAAAATGTACCATATAAGAAGTCATAATACCGTAAACTGAATTATTTTCCTATTCTGTGTTTTTAAAGTAGATATATAAATATCCCAAGGTTTCCTTTGCTATCACCCTACTATATACCAATCTGTGGTGTATGTTCAGTGTTCTCAGAATCTTTTGTATGAGCTTCCTTTGTGATTGCGCATTGGGTTCAGAAACACCTTTTTCCCACAATGTTTGCTTAATGTGGATCAAACAGATTATCAGTTAAATTTTCAGTTATAAAGAAAAATTTCAGAACTCACGTTCCAGTGAACTATAGATTTCTACCCAGGGTTTTATTCCTAAGAACTTTATGTCCATATCAAGTGAGATAAAATGCTTCACTATTTACATGTTAATACTTACATGATATTTGGTGTTAAATAACAAAATCTGCATCATATATATTCTATCACAACAAAAGGAAATATTGTTAAAATCTCCCTGTGCCTCCTATCAGTGAAATGGATACTCTGAACATTATCTGGTGATCTTGATGGCTGATGATATTTTAAAATCAGTAATAAAAAGCTGGTAGTGATGGTAAGAGTTCTTGGCCAGTGGGGAATTACCTGACCCTTTCAAGGCAAGCTGCACTGCCTCAATATGTAAGCTATCTGTAAAATGCACTGCTGGAACATTGCAAAGTTTAGTATGTTGTTGGGGAGATTTTTGTGAGATGAAAGCAGTGCATAAAGAAATCTATTTAAGCAACTTTGGTTTCTTTAATAGGATGTAGCTTGAATTAAATTTCTTACATTTCAGTATTAAAGACCCTAAAAGTAAAATTACTTTTTCTTTATGAGCATTTATATCAATATAATTGAGAGCTTATCCGAAACTGCATAGCTCTGCAATTTCCTGAACAACCAGGGAAACAACCTCGATGTAAAACTTCATACTGTGCAAGCATTCCTCCTCTCCCTTCTCTCACTGATGTTTGAGCGTAATAAAACGTGGCAGTATGACAGATAACTTTTGGGAGCACTTTGTGCTTAAAATGGACTCTATGTATTACAATACTAGAGTTACTAGCATAAAAGACCCCAAATAGATTTACATTTAAATTGTAGCAGAATGAGGGACACAATATCACAATGAGGCAACAAAACAGGAAAGCAAACCCCAGTATGCATCAGCTTCTTATTTCAGTCTCCAGCTAGTCAGGAAGTTAGGAACTTCATTTTGAGTCACATTTGCTAAGAAATTAATGTGTTGTATAAACTGTCTGCAGCATGGACCAGGGTGAGTGGTAAAGGCAGATCCTGGTGGCTTACTGCTGTGACAGTCCCTGTCTTCTAAGCTCTTCCTCTTTGCTTGTTGTAATTTTCTATTATTGATTTTATTTTATTTTCTATATTTTATTTTATTTTATAATTTCCCTCTCTCACTTTCCCATCTATGACCATCACACAATATGTCTCGTTCTCTTCCCCAGAATGTTATTTCTTCAGGTTCTATGAATCACCAAAGTGCAGCCTGTTTTCCTTGAGACTGTGCATATATTGGTGTAAAAGTGGCATGTAAATATAGGATAGAACATATCTAATTTTTCCTCTTGTCCACAGAACCACAGTAGATTAAGTCAACTCCTAATAGTTAACAGAGTGATAGTGATTTTTTTGCACCCATGTCCATGTGACATGGAAGAAATATTCAGAAATAGAAATGGCACCTTTTTTGTAGTTAACAGTTGATGAGTGTGGTGGGGGTTTGACTGAGAAATGTGCTTTGCGAGGATGGGACATCTCTTGGTTCTTAAACAACTTGTGTGTTAATAAAACTTGTGTAGTTAAATTCTGCTTTAGTAAAAAAATCATGGCCTTCCTACACTTGAAGAGTTAACTTTTCTATTGCCTGATTCTGCAGGTTTTCTCAAAATGTAGTTGGTTCACTTATAAAACTTTCTAGATAACTTGTGATTTATGAATGGACCGAATTGTGCTTTCAATAGAAGGGTGTTTTTTTTGTAATACTGAGAAAGTAAACCACATATTTAAAAGGGGACTACCTTGAACTAATATTTTGTGACTTACAGAAAATGTATTTGTCTTAATAATAACAATGATTTCTTTTTTTTTTTATGACTTTTTTATCTACAGAAATAGTTAAGAGCGTGTCACTGAGGGATGTTTCCAATTCACTTGAGAGTCAATTTAAATTACAAATGAAATAAGGTAGAAGTGCCCTAAAAACTGATGTGTGCGTATTTGTACCACAATGAGCAGATAGCAATTAGTGATAAGTGATTTGTCTCAAAGCTGCTTTGAATAGCACATGAAGCAAAGCTCAATACATAGTAAATAAGCTTAGACTCGCTGGAGAGAAGACAGAGAAGTTAATCTTCCCTGCAGGGCAATAATGTTCCAGGTGATATATTTAAAATGGATTTTGTTACATTGTGTTTTAATGCTTCCAAAGAATGGGTTTCACTACTTTTTTTCTTAGATTCTTTCACAAATAATCCGGTTGCAAGGCTTAGACTTCCCTTGGAAGCTTGTGTCTTTTCTTTCCAAATGAATCAATATCGTCAGTTAGAGATGATTAGTAAGGTCAAATTTGGTATTGCACCAGAACATTACATAACCAGAGGTGGTCATGACATGAGCATGCAGTGTTGACTGATTACGCTGTCACAGTGGGGCATGGATTGTATCAGAAATAAATGGGGCCAGCAGGACTAGGGAAGTGATTGTCCTCCTCTACTTGTCTCTTGTGAGGTTGCACTTCAAATACTGTGTTCAGTGTTGGGCCCCTCGCTGCAAGAAAGACATTGAGATGCTGGAGTGAGTCTGGAGAAGGGCAGAGAAAGAAGGCTCGGGGGAGACCTACAGCAGCCAGAAAGGAGGTTGTAGCAAGGTGGGAGTCAGTCTCCCAAGTGACAAATAATAGGACAAGAAGAAATGGTCTCAAGTTGCAGCTGGGAATATTTAGACTGGATATTGGAAAAAAATGGGTTGTCAAGCATTGGAACAGGCTCCCCAGGGAGGTGATGGAATCATCCCATCCCTGGGGGGATTTAAAAGATGTGTAGATATAGTACCTAGGGGCATGATTTTGTAATGGACTTGACAGTACTAGGTTAATGGTTGGACTTGATGAGCTTAAAGGTCTTTTCCAACCTAAATGGTTCTATAATTCAATGACTCCATAAGAATTAATGGCAATTGCTGCATCGAGAGACAATGAAAATACACATTACACAGGAATTGTGTGAAAAATTGACCCATAATTGAATCCATCTGAATTGGAGGGCATAAAGGAGTGGTCTCTTGATAACTGTTTATTTCTGAAATAAATAATTTTCTAATTGATAGTTGAAGAACATTGTGATGGCTGTAAAGAAGTCTCGGCTGTTTTGCTAAGACCAATGTGTACAAAGAAGTAGTTATTTACTGATTATGGATATTTTTATATTGTTCTCTCTCAAATTTACCACTCTTGATGATAACTTCCAGGCATTCATATAGGTATCTAAACTGATTCTGTATTTTACTGAGCATCCTATCTCAGTTATATCTTCTGGCAGAGATTCATTTAATGTATGCATTTTTTTCATTAATCAGGTTTGAATCGATTGTGGTTTATACTCTTCAGCTATTTCTAATTTTCAATTTTGGTTTTGATTATTTGATTTGCTTCCTGAAAATTGTGTAGTGCAATCTGACATTACCCAACATAAGTACATTTGAAGGTGGATTTTTCCCTGCTTTCTAATTTGGCAGAAGTAGGACTACTGTATGTCTGTATTTCCCTGAATGTGTTTCCTTCCCATAAATATCTTTTTTTGGCTGAACTGGAAAATTTCAGACCAGACACCCTGTAGTGTCATCGTAGCCAAGTGCCTTGGTTGGACTAGAAAAATACAGGTCTGCTCTTGAACCACAGAGAGTCAACAGATCAGTACTTGGGCTCCACAGTAAGCTCAAACAAGTAAGGTACACTGAATGTGATTATGCAGGTGGGTATGTGTTTCTGTCTAGGTAATCCAGGATAGGAATATATGAGTCTTAATGACATAATAAAAATAAAAATAGCTGGTGGAAGTAAAGGGTTGTTTTCAGCCAAGTCTCTCCTTAGAAGCAACTTTTATTCACCACATATTTTACATGACTGATTTCCTTGATGTATTTCTTCCACAGACAGGAAGATGGGGTGGTGGAGACTCTTGGCAAGTCAATTAAATGTTGTGGGACATATAGGGGACTCTGGGTGTCTCCTTAAATTACTGGCTGCCTCTCAGATGCTCCTCTCCACTGGTGTGGCACTGGCTTGGCAGTCAGCCCTGTGTTTTCCAATTGTCAGCCTGCTTTATCGATCCACCTGAAATCAGTGCAAAAAAATAATGGCGAGGTTAGGTCTTCATGCTGAATGACAAACGTGAAAGAAACTTAAGGTGGAAAACCAGGGTATGGCTTTCTTCCAATATACATCTTATTAAAGAAGGTCTTACAGGAAGCTGAAGTAGTCACTTAAGCAACTGTTGCCAGCTCATTTGCAAATCAGTGTGGCCAGCTTGAGCAACGTTATAAGCCCCTCCATCCCCTTGAACAGTCTAGGCAATTGCTGAATGTCAGACATGGATTGCCTCACTGAAACAGAAACTACTTGTGTTGATTTTGAGCTTCATTTCAAAAGGTTGAGATGTTGCTCTAATGTGGAAGTTGAATAAAAAGACTTCAGAATGAAAAACATAAGATCGCTGTAGAATTCCAGGCATAAGCTGGCAATTAGGAAAGAACATGATCTGTAGACTTTTTGGAATAAATGCGAATTATTTTTGAAAGTTGCAAAAGACAGGTTAAATTATTATAGCAAAACCAGCTTATATCTTACATTAGTCATTTGTTATGTAAAATTCAAACCAGAAATAACAGCAGTATGTGAGACTGTTTATTGATGAGGTTTGTATGCCGGTGTTTCTTACAGTAGTAGGAGGTCAGATAGATGCTTTGCAAGCAGCACAAAAGCCGAAAGATGTAGTTGTCCCAAAGTGCCCATAATTCAAAAGGCATATGCGAAAAATTGTGTTGCTGAGTTGTGCACCCTCCTGGGGCTGCCTGTTGTTCACAAGGGATGTGCAGTCTGTCTTTCAAGCAGGTTTATATCAAGTGTGTTGAGATGCTGTAGCAAAACAGGGAGCATACACCGATCTTCCCTCTTTTTGTTGCCTTTCTTCCAACAAAAAAGGAAAGCAAACACAAATCATTCTTGCTCACATTCAATTGAGCACAGATTGTCCCTCTTTACATGGTCACGTAAAAGCCAAGGACTGCTATGCTTTTTGGCATGCATTGCAGTATCACAGCCACCCCCTTTTTCACTAAAGGTTAGTTTGCATGTTGGTTTTAATTTACATTTCCTCCTTCCTTTAACAGTGGATGGTACAGACTTGATCCATACTCTGCCTGGAGCTGCCTACTGGGAGCAGTGCGGTCCTGATACTTAAAATGATGTGTTTGTTGTCCTGTGTATAATCAGGTTAACCTTGGTTTTTGAGCTATTAGTGTTTCACAGAAGGGTGAAATCTTTCAAGGAACAGTGACTTTATTCTAATGAGCAAACTTGTGTAAATATTCTCATTCTCTTTATTCTCATTCTTGTGGTTTAAGAAACAAGACAAAGAGCAACCTTAGTCACTCCTACAGCTGAAATTACAGCAAATACATATCATGTTTCTTCGAAAAGCCAGAACTTCAAATATTCCGTGGAAACATTTCCAATGGGTGTCCTAAAGATACCCTTTCATTATATGCCCCTCTACATCTCTGTTACTAGAAATTATGGTTGATAATTACTGTAACAGTAATCCCTTGGAAGTTACTTAGTGAACACAGATGTGCTTGGAGTTTTCATATGCCAAAATCTGGTTGTGAGAAGGTGGTGCAAGCAAACTTAAACCATGTGATGATTATAGCACTTCATCAGGTGAGTGCCTACCATTAAGGGGACAGTGTTCCAAAAGCAGTTCAGCACTGAAAATATAACTGCATGCATCATACTTTAAACTGAAGGAGCACTTCAGTTTGAAGATGGCTGTTTTAGTTAAGATATTAGCAAGAAATTCTTCCCTGTGAGGGTGGTGAGGCACTGGCACAGTTGCTCAGTGAAGCTGTGGATGACCCATTCCTGGAAGTGTTCAAGGCCAGGTTGGATGGGGCTTTGAGCAACTTGGTCTAGTGACAGGTGTCCCTGAGCATGGCAGGGGTTTGGAACTAGATGATCTCTTTGAGGTCCCTTTCAACCCAAATCATTCTATGATTCTGTGATAAAGAGCAAAGATGTAGGTTGTTGAATCATTCTGGTGCTCCTATAGGCATTGCTGTATAAACTGCTGTAACTTTAGATAGCCTCCAATAATTTTCCTAAACTTTGTGTTGCTGTGAAGCTTTGATATTTGTACGAAGCTGACAAGAGATGAGAAGATTCATGGAGTCACGGTCTATTACCATGTGGTTTATCTCGTCAAGTTAGTAGCAAAAGAACAAATAGTCTGATGGATTTTGCAGGTAGGATTCAGTTAAGGTCACAGATACTATTCTGTGATTTCGCCTTGGCTGTCTGTCAAGTCCTTCAATGTTTCTTATTGTAGTGTTTTCAAAACAAAAGCAGAAACACATTTTTAATCTGATACTGTGCAGGAATGTTTCATAAATTTTGTGTGAATGTCAGTGTTATATGAATGCGCATGCTAGATGGATAGAAGATCTTGAAACATGCTACATGCTAGCATTTCATATTAGGTAGTCACTAAAAGTGCAACTCAAAACTAATTTAAAAATATTGTTATTAAGATAACTTATGCTTTTGCTCACTATCAGTATATGGGAGTTGCCACATGCTATACCCTAATATATATGGGATTTCAGAGGCTGGCCTACTGCTCTCTCATCCGAAGTCTAATAAATTTTCTTGTCAGGCTCAGTTAGGTCAGTGCTGAGAGTTTATAAAAAATCCTTTGATTTTGCTATGTAACTAAAGGTAGACCACTGAACAATTGATGGCAACTTTTCAGGAAGTGTCTTATCATTACTATGTGCTACTGAATTAGGGAGGGGCAATACAAACTAATTCACATCCAGGCAAAAGTAGAGCACATATATCAAAAAAGACTGGTAGTGGAAAGCTTCTTGTCAGCTCAGTAACATGCTCAGATTTATTCTCTTGCATAGCTTTGTGTTATCTTTTCTGTCCATCAAAATGAAATATTTTCTGGCTTGAGGATTTTAATTGCTTGAAAAGCTCTGTCAAGACACATGAATCCATGTGATCTCACTGATTTTAATCAGGAAGGAAGAGTCTAGATGAAAATAAAACCTGCAACTCCTAAATCTTTCTAATCCTTCTCTTAAAGATCAGAACAGAAACTTAAGTTTCAGTCTGTAGTCACTGACAGATGTGAAGCCAAACAGAGAACATGCTTCACCATCAAAGAAACAGAAGATTTTTTTTTGTTATGTAAGTTTATTTACCTTTTGCTTTCACCCTTCCAGGTGTAATTTTTTTCCCCTAGCTTAGCATATTTCTGCTTATAAAACATACACTTGCTTAAAACATGTGAGTTACTTGTACCACAGCATGGCCAAGGAAAGTTCAAAGGGACATAATTAATTATAATGCTTGGAAACAGCATGTCCCCCAACCACAGTAGAATTCAAGACAATAATTTTATCCTAATTTGTTTCAACTGTTCTGAAAGATAAAGTTGATTGTGAAAGCAGCTGGACCTTGAACTTTTGTCCTTAAGACAGATTTAAGGATTTATTGTGGAAAACAAAGGAATGAAAATATAAATCAGTTATGTAGTTTAGTCCCAGGGAAATGTATATGTCAACACTAAAAGCATTCATGCGTATTGCGCTTCATATTCCGACTGCTTTATTGGCAAGCGTTGACTTGGGTTGCTTATGCAGCTGACCATTCTAAACAAACCCACAGATCAAAATGACTTCAAAATTTGGATGTTTCATTTAAGATTTATGTTTTAATTAGACTTTATATTTGGATGGATGCTCTCCTCCATGTTCCCACAGTGAACCTTTGCTGTATGTTTTAGTATGGATTAGTGTGGTGGTGTCCATTTTATTCTAGCATTAAATGTTCAGGAGTATCAGTGCTATGTATCAATTTGACTGCTTTTGAAGCATTTTCATTTTCATTGCATAATGCATTTAATATTAAACTACTTATTACCTTCTGCTGGACTCTGAGGAAGATGTTCATGTGAATTAGTGAATGGTTTCTTCCATTTTTAATACTGTTACTAGATATATCTATATAAATATATCTATATCTATAAAGATATATCTAAATAAAGAAACAAAAAAAAAAATCAAAACCCAAACAAGCTAAAAATAACCTCCATGTTTTTAAGAGCAGTCTTCCAAGAAAGAAGTCCAGTCAACTCCCTGTTTTCAGAATGCCTGGAATAATTTCTCAAATATCAGTCTAAATGAATTATAGTAGGGTAAATTTCTCCTTCAGTCGTTTACTGTTTCTTCTCTCTTTTACTGTTCCATAATTACCTGGTTTAAGGTATGGCCATATGAGTGTTTTACTTCCTTTTCACCATTATTTGATTTTGTTCTTTATTGTTGATGCTGATAAAATTGTATCATTTTGTCCAAGTTGGAAGAGATTCTCTCTTCAGAGCTCTGCACCTACATGTTTAGTTTATTGAAAGCCATTTTTAGATGTAGACTGTAAAACTTAACAATTCCTTTGTTAGATTTTTATATGAAATACCATTGCAAAGAAGAGGAAAAAAAGCAACAAAGAGTAAGAAAAGGAACACAGGAAGAGGTTTTTTCATAGACTGTATCCTGCTCTGAAAGACTGACCTGTACTAAAAGTAGGAAGACATTACATTTTAGATCTTGTAGTCTGCTTATCACAACTATTTTGTTCACAACATTTGATAGCTTGCAGCAAACGGAAAGAAAATCTAAGTGTTCAAAGGGGAGAGTATCAAGAGTGCATTCCTTGATCGCATAGGAATGTCTTCAGTTTGGAGATGTTTCTGTGTGATACAAATCAAATTCCAATACCATTCTCACCAAACCTAGTGGGAATGCAGTTGAATTTCATGTGGGATTATGGTGATTTACACCCATTTTTTACTAGAGTGAGTCTTCAGCCTTCAATAGCATCTATACTGAGTAAATAAAGGGCTACAGGTAAGCTTATATCACTCTTTGTTGGGCTGTTTTTTTTGGTTTTGGTTGTGCCCTTCCACAATCCCCTCCCCCCTCCAAGTTGTAAGCAATGTCAGAAATTTTAAGTGATGTCATGTATTTGAGCCATGAACTATTTCTACCATGCTTGTGGTAACACAGTGAGTTCTTGAAGTTGAGCTGGTAAACCTGATCTTTAAATCAGGAACCAGGTAGTATGAGAAAATGTGGCCTTAGGGTGATCTGCTACCAAGACTATAGAACGTCAGCTGTCATAACTATATTTCTAGTTATTGGTAACTTAATATGTGAAATGATTCACCTATTAAATCTATTAAGTCATCTCCTTGTGAACTACTGATTAGCATGGTTGTTAGCATTAAAAACTGTGTTCCCTGTCCTTAGTAATGTAAGTAAAAAGGAGTTTGCCAAAACCCAGTTTCTTTCTCTAACCTTTTCAACATCTTTTCTTTTGCCTTCCCCCCCTCTTTTTTTTTTTTTCCCTTCCCAAAGTAGAACTTTCAGAACTCTGACCCCTTCAAGGAAAAGGTCTGTCTCCTCTGATCCTTAGAGATATAGCTACTTCATGATTTATCTGTGGTGCAGCAAAATGCACCAAAGAATCTTCATGATTTTCAAAGTATTATAAACTCTTTTTTCATATGACTGTTTTCTTGACTTTGGCCATGACTCTGCCAAGTAGCTTCAGAAATGGTGTTTATTTTGTCAGCAAGCTTCCTACCTCAGTTCACACAAATGTTGTCTTTATTGCCTGGGAAAGAGCCATGCTGTTAATGAATACCCACCTGCCTACCTTTCAGATCCAAACAGGACACAGCCTTTACTCAGCAGCTCTATGAGCATGCACATAAATCCAGCAGACAGAAGCTTTTATTCAGAGTAGGACCTCACTCCGATTCCTCTGATTAAAATCCCCTTCTCCAGGCAAAGATTAGTCTACCCTATTTCTACCTTATCTGTTGTCCCCAATGCTGAGTTTGTTCCTACCTTGTCAGTAAGGCCCTGGGATGCAGTGACTCAAAGTGTAGCTGCACAGGAGGCTGACTGCATCCTTTCATGTAAAAAAGGAACAATAGCTCTCATCTCTGTTCATTAAAGGAAAAGGTCTGCTGAAAAGAAGGATCATCAAATCAAATGCTTGTGCCTGGTGCTCTTTGCCAGTGTTCTTCCTGAGATAGCTAAACATCATCAAAGGAAAGTTTGCAGGAAAAAGTATTGCTGGGCATCTCAATTGTTTTTACCTCCACTTTGTCTTTTGGCCATAGGCAGAAGGTTGCTGGTGTGCTGGGTGTTTTGTGGCCTACTTTTCTATTTATGCCTGTGAAGCAGGTTCTTGGAAACATGAACTCTGGGTATTATTGGTGATTAATAAAAAGTCATAGTTGGAGTGTGCTGTATGAGGTGTCTTTCTTACAATGGGTGACAGCAGTAGAGGGCTGTGGGGTGAAGGAGGGATTTGTACAATTAACTTTATGCCAGGATGGATAATCATTGGGTTTAAGGGCTTACAGTTCAGGCCAGGCCCTAAGGCTGATCTCACTTGGCTGCAGTTTTTCCTGCTGCAACTCTTCTGCAGAGCACAGGATGTAACGACAGTCTTCTGATTTGCTGTTTTACCCATGGAGACCTGCTGGCGAAGGGGGTCAGGGGAGATCAGCGCTAACAGCGAGCTAACACTTGCTGCTCCTGTCCATATTTTATTCTTGATTAGTGGGTGTACAGAACTCCATAAAACAGTTGGTATATGCAAATGAACAAACAAGTGAATTATCAGGAACTATCAGTTAGGAAGGAAAAAAAGTCAAGTGTCTTATCTTTCCTGGAGACATATGCTACGACTAGATAAGCAGTTCATCTTCCCAGGTATGTTCCATTAAATATATTATCCAATCAGCTAGGATATATAAGACATATTGCAACTCTAATCTCCTCAGGCAAGTAGTATTCAATTATATTCAATTATACTTACCATTTTAAAAAGAGAAATACCCAGAGCATTTAGAGTGCTTGCATTTTTGGCACTCAGTCTTGCTACGTGAAGCCTTAATAAAGAACATTCCATCTAAGAAGACATAGGACAGGCAGATGAAATATTGAAAAAATAATATTATATAAGTCTTGAAGTGGAGGTGTTCACTATCCTTCAAAATGGTTTCCTGACATCTTATCTAATGCTTTGAAATCAGGTCAAGGATGGAGAATGAGAGAGAATTGCCATGCATTTCTATCCTACAGTGTATGTTTTGTGTATATAGTTATAATTAAAATAGACAAGCTGCTGAATACTTTGTTTGCAAGTGCCCCTTCCGTTTTAAAAGTGCATTCAATGATGTACTTTGTTTTGTTATGTAAATTGCTTTTTTGGATTGAATACTGTTCAGGCAGACCAATTTTCCTGTTACTTCTCTAAGCAAATATTAGAGATGTCAGAAGTCTCTTGTGCGCAGCTCCTGCAAGCTCTCTGGAAGAGATGTTTGCTCTACCACATAAGATGTAGCAAATCAGCAGATCAATCACAGACAGGTTCATAATTTGGTTGGAGACTACTACTTCTGTTGGTTTGACTTGAAAAGAATCTAACATCTTTGGAGGCTTATGGGAAAAACTGTTTCATATCTGTTACTGGAAGAACTTGCAACAGGGGTTACGGGTGAGGTTGTTTACTGCCTTCCCATATCAGGTGTATATCTTCTGCTGAGCTTTAAATATAGTGGCAGAAATTTCAATGTCAATTATATGAGTTAAACAAAATAGTAGGATATTTCAGTCTGTGAAATATGTCCAGTATTTAAGAAAAAGAGAAATTAAAGGAAAACACATTTTTNTGAGCTTTAAATATAGTGGCAGAAATTTCAATGTCAATTATATGAGTTAAACAAAATAGTAGGATATTTCAGTCTGTGAAATATGTCCAGTATTTAAGAAAAAGAGAAATTAAAAGAAAACAAATTTTTTGCCTGAATATTACCTATAAATCAAAAAAAAAAAAAAAATCATGCATAGTTACTAGATATTTTCTTACATTTTAGCATCTACTTTCTTTAAAGGTCCTTTGTTTTTGCACCAAGCATGTTCCATACACCCATGCAAATGGGTATAGCATGCCGTGTTATTCTTCCCCTCTTTCCTTTTTGTTTGCCATTGCCTCAACAGCACCAAATAAATGTAATCTCTGCACCAACCATGAGCTCCTTCTTTCTCTTATTGCATGTAGGTGCAGCATAAAAGGTGAAGCTGCTTGTGGCCAGACAGATTCTCCCATATGGTCCCTCTTTTAAAGTCTTCCTTTTGTTTTTTTTCAGTGATCTGAGCCAAGGAAAGCAGTTGTTTCCTGGTTCGATAGCAGAGATGAGAGATCCAGTGTAGGCAAGAGAATAGTGAGGAACAGAAGCTCTTGTGGCCAACCCAGCTGGCAGCTAAGTACCATGCAAGTGCTTGCTCACCCACCCCTCCCCTTCCCCTCTCCCTGGGCAGGATGGGGAGGAGAATCAAAAGAATGTAAAACCGTGAGTTAAGAACAGTGTAATAGCTAAAGTGCATACAGTGATAATACAATACCAACAATGACAATAATTACAATAATAGGAAACAAGAGAAGAAATGAAAGCTCACAAAATACAAGTGATGCACAATACAATACCATCAGTCACCCACTGACTGATACGCAGCCCAACCTGAGCAGCTATCAGTCCCTTCCAGGTGACTCCCCCAAGCTTATATACTGGATATGACATGTTGTGGTGTGGAAATATCTTTTTGGGTATTTTGGGTCATGTGTTCTGTCTCCATTCCCTCCTGGCTTCTTGTGCCCCTCCTCACTGGCACAGCATGAGAGACTGAAAAGGCCTTGATCAGGGTAAGCATTACTTAACACACTCATGTTTTAGTTGTTTCTTTCAGCATTATTCCCAGACAAAATCCAAAACA
This sequence comes from Agapornis roseicollis, assembly GCA_002631895.1. Lineage (NCBI taxonomy): Eukaryota > Metazoa > Chordata > Aves > Psittaciformes > Psittacidae > Agapornis > Agapornis roseicollis. Next base: position 29,354 of record NDXB01003595.1, on the reverse strand, counting down.
CAGCACTGCACCAGCTACTAGAGAGACAATTAACCCTATCCCAACCAAAACGAGGACACAAGAATAGTCTTACGTGCTATACCAAGGAAGGTCACATGGTTAAACAGGTTTCTTCATCCAAATTGGTATGTGTCAATTTGCTTATTAGATAGGCAGATTCTACCTATAGATATTTAGTCTTCACATGTACCTTTGAGTGTAACTAATCACAGCTGAAACCTTGGAAAAGTAACACATCTTCAATTAGCCATATATGATCTGGAAGTGAGTAATTCTAAATGGAGTGGTTCCAACCTAATCAAGAAGAATACTTTTTTGTTTTGTTTTTATGGTTTGTTGTTGTTTGTTTTTTCCCTCTGGCTAGAGCACAGGGCTATTTGTAAATTAAAGTTTTTGGAGATTGGCTTTTTCCTTCTCTCCCAGTTTTTCAACACAACACCAAACTGAAAGCAAAACCCCAATGTGATAAATAGGGCTTATTAAATACTTAGTGATGTTGCCTTTTATTTCCAGCCTCAGGTTCCGAGTGGGTCCATACACTTACCTTGCTAGATAACTTTGCAATAAACTGTTCATCTCTTTGAAAGTGAAATGGCTTTTTGGAAGATAAGCAGTTGAGACAGCATTAATAAAAACATCAGTTACAACACTTACCTTGTGGTAGCCACTTGGGAAATGCTGCCTTCTTTTGCATTAATTCTTTCCTGTGTTATACAGAAGAGAAGAGTATTTGTCTAGTTGTCCCCACAGCTCTTGCAGTCTCAATCAGTCCAGTCACAGATAGTTAGGTCATGCTATGTGTTTCCTTCTGAATTCCAATTTTTAGAAAAGTCCAAGACTCCCAGTGGATCAAATTAATTGGGGAGTGAACCAACTGTATTATATTGTTTGCCCTGTGGCTTTACATACCAGAAAACATTATTCTGATGACCTACATAGAATGTTTCCTATGTAAGCAGCAACTCTTACCTTTGGTAAGCAATTCGTGGTATTGAACCAGAAGTCCAAGTATTAATTTGACACAGTTACCAATTAGTACTAAAATCCATGTATTCAATAGTTGAGTACACTGTTAGTTAGAAATAGTTAATAATGGGAGTCCAAAATCAAGAGTATGTGCCTGTCACTATCTCAGCTGATTACCATGGCTGCAACTGAAGAAATGGATATTTTACTAATAATAATAATATCCCTTGATCATCTACAGCACAGGTCTGGGGTTCTATTTTACTGCCTTTGTAAAAACTCAGTATAATTGGTTGGGAATAAATCTCTCGTGACAAAGTTTTGAAATGATTTTTCATCTTGAAATTTCAGATGCATACTGTACATGCCAGATTTTCAATCATTAGCTCAATAATTGTCCAAAGATAGCTTATAGGGTCACTAATGTACCCAAATGACATTAATAGGAATTTCATGAAAGATAAAAAATATCTGGGCCTAATAAATATTTAACCAGAAGTACATTAATGCTTTATATTCTTCATCAAAGTTTATTGTTCATCATTGAAGTAGCTTGTAAGATTAAATTTTATATAGAATGTAGTATGTTAAACTACAGAGACTTTTTTTGTTGATCATAGAATTTAAGAGGTATTTATAGGTTCATGAAACATATGCTGTTATAAGAAATAATGAAGAATGTTCAGAAACAAAATTTGTTCTTTTCTCCCTTCCTTTTTCAACAGCAGTTTTAATGATACATAGAACCAGCAGGCCTTTAGAAAATCTGTTTTTCTTTTTGGAGAAATAGAAAAAGACTTAAAGAACTCTGGGGAAATATTGCCCGGGGATATCAAAGTTATCCTGCATTTTAATGAAATCACAAATGAGTCAATTTAAAACTGGTATAGCATAAACTATGCTTCCTTCCTACGTCTGTTCGTAAACATAAAGATGTATATCTAGGGGAAACCTGGTTGCTCATACATACAAGAAGGAAAAAGTCCAACTAGGAGTACTTATTTTTCCTTATTCCCTGTGGGCAAACATCACAGAAGAAAACCTAGTTAGGTTTCTTTTCTAAGACACAGAACTGCTTGTCAGTCATTGTTAATCAGGTTTTGTGGAGGCAGAAGTGTGTCAGTATATGTATCAGTGTAGTGTTGCGATTTACATCAAGTCAGTCGAGCATAGCTCTTGTCTAACAAACCATACAAACCATAATATCAGGATGTGAGACTATGAAAAGTCTTATTTATTAAAGCTTGTTTTGCAGAAAGTTCCCTGGATTGTGTTACAAACAGCAACTGTCTTTAGAGAAACCTTAAAAAGACCAAAACAAATCAAACTTTGAATTTAGTAATTGCATGTAATTACAGACAGTTGAAATAGAGATATGTAATCTATAGGTCTTCTAAATGGCCATGATTGGATGTTAGAACTGACACATGCACACAGCTGCTTGTGTAATCATTGTCTGGTTTTGTCAAAACTGGATTCCCAAACTCTGCTGAATTTCATTGTGTATGTAAGTTTTTCTAAAGTAGTATTTGTCCTAATTGGCAGAATCAGGCATCAGTGGTTACAACTGACATCTTGGCTGTCATCCATCAAGTCACAGAGTGACATACTGCTTAGGCTGACTGATCATTTTGTTTAAAATGAGTGGGACATGAATAGAGTAATCCTTGCTTGATAAAACTTGCATCCTACATCCATGTCTCTTGATAATAATAACTGATCGCAGCGGTATTTGGTGAATGGAAAGAATGTGTTGACCATTGTTCACTTTTTTTGTTTTGGTGACTCCTTGAGTACTATTATTTTTACCAACCATCCATATGACTTCAGAGAAGTAGAATGTATGGCAAGAAGTGTAAGCTTTGCATTCAGATTAAGCAGTTTTGCCAGTAACTGTCAATTCAGATGGAACTGGAGGTGTACTTAATAGGCATGCGTGGTATTACCTGTGTTTGAAATAGGAATATGCCTTGAAAAACGTCACATTTATTCTCATTGATTCAAAAGTGTTGCTTCAGTCTATTATTATGGGATTCCCTGGCTTTTTTTGCACTGTAGGTCAGCATAGCATGTAGTATATGGACTTTATATGCTCAAATTACGTAAAATCAGTGCTTCATGAACCCAGCTATAAACAAAATACACAATGGGATTTACGTTGCAGTAGAAATCCTGAGTATTTCTTCAACTGAGTAATCATTCTTGAGCAATCCTGACTGATTATTGAACTAACTTTTGTTCCTGAAATGCTCAGAATACAACTGTCTGAATGAAGTGTAGAAGGAAAGCTCAGACTTCCGAGTGTGAAGGTGGACCTTATTTCTTACTGCATCAGTTGGGGAAGTTTGTTCTCCCTAAAAGTATATATGGACTTAATTGGCCCATGAAGATACTGCTGCAGTTCTTATTACCATAAGTAGCAGTAGAGAAAGTGAGATCTCTCCATCTGATGTACTGATCCACCATCATCACAATATGATCTCCAGAAGTTTTGCAACATTACCATGTAGTAGGAATGCTATCATGATACATATTCTCATTACTTCCTGTAAGTTAATATTTTCTTAGCGTCTCTTAATTTCTGTGCTGACTCAGTTACAAATAGTCACAATATTTTAACAGCTTTTCTTCTAATATGGCATTTCTGTTTGAGGTGAAAGTCATGCTCTTCTCCATCTCTAATTAATTGTGCCAGCAGCCATAACATTTTATTGTGTGATTCATACAGCTTTTATTTGGTATGAAATAGAGGCAAGCTAGCTTGAGCTGTTCCAGGATCTGAGTCGTGTATTTAATTCTTTTTAACATCACCTTAGAAGATATCTAACAGTTCCTTTTGTCTTGCTCAGGTATTCTAAGGGACCTTGGTGGTTGTTCTCTTAAGAAGTTGTTAGCTGGCTGCTCAAAGATCAGTCATCCTGGCTGGTCCTTTTCCTCTCTGTACGCTCTGTGTCTCCATCCCTGCGGTATGGTTTCACCAGCTGGTATCTGATCTCTGCTCACTGCAGCATGGTGACAGGACCTGCCAAAAGAGTTTGGATGAAACTAACCTTAATCCATAAACTAGCCAGTTGTCTTTCACCATTTCACTTTTCTATGCTATATTAATCTGCTGCACCAACACTGATTGTGATCAAAATGCTTATCAAGGAAAATAAACAGTAAAAACATAATAGCAGAACAGGCTTGATAAATCAGCCCTGTTCTCTCCAGCTGTTGTACAGGGTAAGGACTCAAACCCCTGTGTCATAGTGCATATACCTCTGCCAGATTATTGAAGGCGAAGATGTGTTCCAGTTACAGAGAAATAATGAACTTACTGTTACAGTCTGCTTTCTCTCTAGTGTTAGCAGATTCATCATTAATCATACATTATTTCACAACACCTTAAATACTGGTTTAAATTAGAATTTCAATAATTGTGTATTGCACTAATCTCATATCTAAGGTATTTCTATCCAAGACTAGCATACATCTAGTATATTTTCCATAGTAGCAGCCTTTAGCTCGTCAAGACAGCTATATTAGGTAAGCAGGGTGAAGACTTTTTGATTCCAGTGGCTGATTAGCAAAGTCTGGATCTGTTTGGTTTAAACATATATTTAAATGGGAGTTAAAGCAAGATGAAGGGGAGGAAAAAAAATAGAAATGATGGAAACATTTGCCATAGCTTCCTTAAATCACTGTCTTCTACCTAATGTCATGTTAGTTCAATATTAAAAGTCTAAGAGTTTCAAAAAGTAGATGGTGTTAGGTCACTGTAGTTGAGGAAAAAAATGGACAAAAAATGAAATAACAGTGCAGCTTTTAAACATCCAGTAAAGCTGAGATTGTTTTCTGCTTCATGATAGGACAATGTGAACAATTGGGCAAGATCTGGGTGTCTGGGTTGGCAGTGTTAAGAATACATCTATCCTGTCCATGCATTTCTGTACCAACCAAAGGGAAAGATTAATCTTTGGCTCCTGTGACATTGACACCTATATATGAAAAATAATTTCATTAGAGAATAGTTACTACTCACACCTGTGGCCACTGCATGAATATTTAGCACAAGATCAAAATGCTATAACCATGTTCTTGCTTCTGATGAAAAACACATTATAAGAAGTGACTTACTGTTAATATCAGAGAGCCTCTAGGTGACAACTGCCTTTCAGAAGCCAGCCTTCATAAAATGGCATGCAAATGCTGTCTGATTTGCAAATGTGTATTTCTACAGGGCTTTCTATACAGTAACCTCAGATACGAAGTACAGGTTTTTCTCTGCAGAAGTGGTTTTGGAAGGTTCTGTTCTTGAAGTTAGTTTTATTTGTGTTTTGTAACTTACTGATATAATTCTTCAAAGCAAATTCCTTAAAACTTTTTCATTTTTGAGATCTATTGATTTACCAAACAACAACTTCAGGGAAGAAAAAAACCACCACCACCACCACCAAACAACAACAACAACAACAAAAAAAAAACACAACAAACCAAAAAAACCCAAAACCCGAAACAAACAAAAAAGCAAACCAAACAAATGAAAGTATTAAAAAATGAGTAGGAATGGAACAAAGTCTGATAAATGTACTTTGAATTGCAGTAACATTTGTAGGCTTAGGAGTTTTGAACCAAGCATAATCTAATTTAGGTGTATACAATCAGTTTCTGATTCTTTTGCTTATAGAAAATGATGTAAAAAAAGCCAAACCAAAGTACAGACTTTGCAGAAGTCTCTTTCATCAGATTTGAAAACATCAAACCTGTCATTCTGATATTTCCAAGGTACATTTCCAAACTATAAGCCAGATCTTGTGCCTGTTTTACTCTCTTCTGTGTATTTTCTTGTAAAGGTTGTACTTATTGAGAGAATTAAGATTAATAGGATAACATCACATCAATGTCAGTGTCTTTAGTGGCGGGCAGCAAATCTTTTTTTCTAGTCCAAACTAATTCTCTAACACACAAACACAAACACATGAAGTAGAGCCTATCTTACGAGTTGCCAATCTATTTCGCTTCAGTTTCTGCAGAGCCAAGAGTATGAGTGACAAACACTTTTAACTGTTAATTGTTTAACTATATTCCAGTGAGGACTGCATTGGTGGCTGGGCTGCAGGTATAGACGAAGATTGCAACATTCATTGTCGGTATAGAATATCTCATACTTTACTACTGTGCACTTCCCTAGCTTTGAATATAGTAAAACTATTAAATCCTGAGAGAAAAGGATATAACGTTGAACAGGAAGAAGAGTATTTTACAGGCATGGCAATGATTTAAGTATTTTGTAGGCAATTTCATCGCTTTTAAGCAGAACTGATGGTAATGCACAATTCAGTTTCTCCAATGTGTGTGTGCATTCATGTAAGTGCTTTGCTGAATGCAAGTCAGTGGCCTGTGCTGAGGAGGACTTGCGCATATCCTTAAATATAAGCACACTGTTACGTGCTTTGCTCTTTTGCTCTAAATACACTACATTGGTAAATATTGCTTAGTAATAAGGAAAGATTGCTAGGATAATGAGCTATAAATGTTGCCCTTCACAGTATATGATACCTTTTATAAGTCTTTTAATGCATCTGTATATATATATATATATATCTTTTTGCTTATCATAGTACACTTATCTTTGTCTCTGACTTGAGTGGAACATGTGNTAAGGAAAGATTGCTAGGATAATGAGCTATAAATGTTGCCCTTCACAGTATATGATACCTTTTATAAGTCTTTTAATGCATCTGTATATATATATATATATATATCTTTTTGCTTATCATAGTACACTTATCTTTGTCTCTGACTTGAGTGGAACATGTGCCTAAAGATGCACATTTACACAGAGGTACAATGAGGGAGAAAGTCTGCATTGTTAAATGAATCAGAAATGATTCCTGAAGTTTGTGGTTTCTCTAGAGGAATGTGTAAACTCAGAAAATAGAGTTATTCCATGTAACAAAGTATAATTTCTTATTGCACATTAAAATATCCCACACTAGCCATCAGTGTTTGAGCTTTAATGAGAGACATTAGTATTTGTTTGCTATATCCCCAAAAGCAGAAAATTAATATGGTTGGATATTCCTGTTAGAAGGAAGGTTGACTTTCTTTGTAAGCATTGCTCTAATATTTGCTGAGGGTTTGTCCCATGCCTGACAGGTCTTAAGAGGCATTCAGACTATGCATTTAATAGTATGCTTTAACTTCTAATCATCCCTGAGGTGCTCAGACAGTTGGATTCAGTGGTCATTGTAGACCCCTTCCAACTGAACTATTTGACTGGTCTTTATTCTATTCTTTCTATTTTGACACTTAAAAATCACCCCAGAATGAAACAAGATGATGAAAGATATGTGAAATAGCTATAATAAAATGTTGGGGAACATTTGCAAAGCCTTCAGTTCAGGCTGGGAATTGGTTTTGGTCAAAGACTCACATAGGATCTTCTTTTCATACACTTATTTTCTTATTTCCAAAAGCAAAATAAGGTGTCTAACCACCTTAAAAGTTAGGTTCTTGAACTGCCTTTGATAGAAACACAGGTAGAAAAGCCCCAGCTAATTCTAAGGTAAGAGCCACCTTCATCAGCTTATTATATAACTTATATGATTATAAAACTTGGCCTCAATACCAGTGACTGGCCATGAGACAGAATTTTCCCTTGAACTGTTAAGAACCAATATGAGAGCTATTTGGAGATAAATCACTGTAGCAAGTATTCTAAAACTTTTCCATGTCCAGCTGTGAAGTGCAGTTAGCATTATCAGGCAGATGTTTTAACCTGTAATATGAACAAAGCTTGTCCACTGTTACTGACGCCATGAGGAGCAAAGACGGTCTCCTTTCTCATCCTGTAGCTGCTTTATGATCTATCTGAAATTCAGAAACAGCTTGCTCTTAAAGGTTTCTGTATTACATGCACTTGTCTGTCCTGTGTGTTCTTTTAGAGTGAAACTACTTGGTTAGGCCTTTTCTGTCCATTGTGGAAAATGCACTATGGTTTTCTTCAGAAACAAATTTCCAAAGTGTTTAAATCAGCTGAGGCCAGTCTATTAAACCACCCTGCCAAATCACCTCTGGAGCTTTACCTTCCTCACTTGTTGCCACTTGACCCTTTTAAGAACACTTGTGGAGGAGAGGTTTCTTTCTGAAGAATCCTACTGTAACAACCTCCAGCTAAGAGGAATGTAGACACTGGGAGCACTGGTGTTGGTCTTGCACCTGAATACCAGGACAGCCGAGCTGTGTATCCTGACCCTAATCATGCCTCACTTCACATTCTTGTTTCTTAATAAAAGATGTTAACAAATGAAGTTAGTACTTCTCCTCAGAGTGTGAGCTCACATTGTTCTCTCAGAGTAGCTAATAAAATGGAAAAAATGGGTTTGTTTTGCAGTTACCTTGGAATGCCATTATTTTTGTTATTACATGACCTTACAGTTGAAAGTATTACTATTTTAGCTCAACCTTGACCTCCTTTTGTATTGAAAGGAAAAAGAGAAGATGGGAGTTAAATAAGCCTTTTACTTCTAAACCCCCCTCTATTATCTCTATTCCTGCTTATCTCTCTTGTTATTACAATATATGCATACATACACATGAATACAGATAAAAATAGGAATAAATTGTGATAACCCCTGCATGCCAAAGAAAAATTAACCCAAATTCCTGTACTGTTTTCTGACTGTTTTGAGAACGAAAATTCCAACCACAGGAATACTAAGGCAGAATCCAGTGTCTCTTACCTAGTAAGAAAGAGGTGTGGTAGGCTGCTACCCATAGTAGCTTGCTTAGTTTGTTTAACAGCTTTTTTGTTTACAAATCCTTGTACATGTTTAAGGTTAGCCCATTCTCATCAAAGCAAACATTCTTAAATGCTCTTATTGTAAGATTGAAACCAAGATTTGGACATTCGTTTTTGCCTCCTTTCTTTTCCCCACTAAGAAATATTTCACCTTTTATGATTATGCACATGGGCAGATGACCTGCAGTCTTCTGTTATTAAATAATGTAACTTAATAGTTTCTCAAGAGGAATGTTGTTGTTTTGTTGGTTTCGTTTCCTTTTTTCCTTTGGCACATTTTGCAAAGGAGGACTGAAATATTCCTATGGTCATATTAAGTATGATGAGCTCCAGCAACATTCTCAGCAGCACTTGGATCATAAGTGAAGATAGCATAGTGCTATCACTAGTTTGGTGGGATGCTTAGGGTTATGCAGGGCAAAATTACTTGATACATTCTACAAGTGAAAAAATGCAGAACTAGAATTTCACTGAAATATGGTCTTAGAAGATAGATAATAAATATGCATGTCAATGTATATAATCTTTATTTATATACTAGATCTGTGAAGTGTTTCTAGCAGAAAAATAACCTTTTTTCTAGCTAGATTTGAAAGGACAAATGAGAGGATGCTGTCTTGCAATAGAGCACATTCCAAGGTTGGACCCTTGTCACTTCTGTGTTATGCCTACAGTTGCACTTACCTATTGCAGCTTCCTCTCTATTTTTTCATCAATATGTGACTAAAGAGCAATTACCTTCAGTGTGGGACAGCAAGAGATGTACAGACAATGAAAGAACATTTTATACTTCTTGTATATTCTGTGGATTTGCACTTTTATTGCACTTGACAGGAAGAAGCACAGGAGATAAAACAGGCAGCATTAGGTTCTCATTTTCTTTTTTTTTTTTTT
>NDXB01003595.1:0-11598 GCA_002631895.1 Agapornis roseicollis | reverse complement strand
GGGGGGGGGGGGGGGGGGGGGGGGTGTCAAAACTTGTTCCACCAAAAAGTTCCAAACACTGTAGTATAGGTAAAGAGGAAACTTATTTCTGTCTTAATAGTAATAAAGTGCAAATTTCTGATAGCTAAAATTCCATGCACAAACTGAATGATTACAAAATTTCACGCACAAACTGAAGAGTGGGTGAATTTTGGCTGTGCTAGTGCTGTGTTTAAGATCAGGAAAAATCTCTATCAAACTAAGGCATTGACAGTTGTCAAGGAAGAGCAATATATCCCCTACTGGTGTATTTTATTTTGAGAAGCTTTAAGACAAAAATCACAGTAAGTAGGTTTTTGGAAGGTGAGAAAAAATAGGAGATAGGTGGAACCAGCCTTATATCCATGTTATGCAAGGCAAATTCCCAATTTTATTTTTAACAAGATAAAACAGTTGTAGAGAATAGAGCAATATGCTATGAGTGCTAACAAAGCATATATTGTTAAAAAGCATGAAAGGATAACAAAATAGGATAGGGAAAGCTAACATTTCATCAGCATTCCATAATATAAATGAAAAGAAGCCATTGCAGTTGATCTTCCTTAAGGAAGTGGTCTACATCATTTCTTAAATCAAAAGGCTAAATGCTTCAATAAAAAAAATCCTAAATTTCCTACTTCTGACTATTATGAACATCCTGATGGGAACTAGATTTAGAATTTTACAACTAGAAGAGATGAAATGGAAGATGATTTTCAAAGAAAGGTTTTTAAAATCATTATTATTATCTTATGTTAATTTTTGGTGTAGAATTAAAAGAGGTCTTTTAGGAAAGGGAGAAGTAGCAGTTGGTCATGTTGGGAGAAGAGGAGAAACTAGTGTTAGGAAAGTAATTAGAAATTTTAAATATAAAATTGACTTAGTATTTCTATGCCAAATTAATTTTTGTTTTAAGGGATTTCCTAAAATATGTCCCTGAAAGTATCCTACACATTGTTTCAAGTCTGTTTTTTCAGCACACTTAAAATTGCTTTTCATCTCTGCTGCTACCTTTGTGACCACATAAAAATGAATAGAGTTCACTCACTGTTCATATGCTTAAATAGTTAAGTGTTATAAATCTGTGTTCAGGTATGTGCCCCTGTGTGTAGTGCACATCCTCAGGACAGTCATGCTTTTAATATATTTTTTTTTCATTATTGTTTAGGGTGCATTACTCTATCAAGCTAAATAAATTTTGATTGTCTGGAGAGTAGACAGGAAAATAAAACTAGAATGTTAGTAAACCCCAGACTACAATTTCAGGTAAGCCTGAAGCAAGTGTAGTTAAATGGTCCTAAAGACCAATATGCTTAACATAGCTATAACAGATTTTGGTTTTACAGACCTGCATCCTTTTGATGCATGACCTGGTTTTGGGGTGAGGAGGAAATTGCTGAGAATAATTTAATGCAAGCTTTTCCTTTTGAGATGCTTGGAAGTGTGAGGAATGCTGTAAGTCTTTGCAGGCAGGCTTCTGAGTTTCAAAATCTTCTGTATTAATAGGAAATTCTGCCATACATCTGAAACACCAAGGACCTCCTCATAACTGAGCCTTAGGGTCAATTAGCTTTGTCTCTTACTGGTATTTAAGAAATATTTTGTTGACAACAAAGTATTTTTAAATTTGTCACCATTCTTACTGAAAGAGATTCAAGAAAGTACAGAAAGTTCCTGGTGATATCGTATGGTCCTTAGATTATTTATTTTTTTTTCCCCTATCCTTCTGGTGTAATTCATCACCAGTACAGCTTAAATATTAATACATACTCATCCTGCCTGGGCCTGGGATCCCTCTAATTCCCTGACCAGGCTGGCTAGCTGCACAAAAAGAGGCCTTAATTAAATTATTACATAAATTCCCTTTGGAGTAGCTGAGTAAAATTCACTAGATGTAAGATATCCAGCTCTGAGCAGATGTAAGAGGAAACCTTGGACATCTAGTGAGCTGGCAAAGAAATCCCAAATCTGAGCTATTGAAATGCAATGCTTAATAAAATGAGTCATTTTGAAAGAATTGCACCCCCTTTTGAGGCATTCTTGCCTTTTCTCAGCCTAGCTAGTGCCTGGGATACTTGTTTGGATTTGATTAAATGCATTGTACTTATGACTGACAGTCTAATAGGTGCAAAACAGGAGGATATACGTTTGCCGCCTCATTCCTCTGCAATATGCAAACATGTCAGAAGAGAAGCAAAAAACCCCATATCTGTTTCCTTGATAATGACAGGGTGCCAGAGAAACCAAAATGTTTTGCAGGGATCTCTCAGTTTGATATATTGAGCGAAAAGGAGAAGGGAAAGAAGGACATCCCAAAAATAGTATGTTGGTAAGAACTATGGTAAAAACCTCAAAAATGTTTGTGTTTGGATTCCCTGAATCAGGTGCTGGGAGAGGTGAAAACAGAGCCTTGAGTGTGGCCTATGATGGTCTTTATAGTCCCAAACATCATCTTACATTTACAGTTCCTGAAACCAAGGAGTGCAAGTAGGAGTTTGAAACAAGACATTTCAGCATGCCATAACTGGGTAACCATTCAGGACACATTATTTTTCTCAATTTAAAACAATTATAGGCTTTGAAATACTGAAACTGCTGTGATAGGGTATTGCCACAGCTATGCAAGAGTGTAATCCCCTGCCTGTTTGTGGCTTTCTGACTAACAGTAACTGTTAAGTAAATCAATGTAGGATGTTATTCTTAATTGTGGTAACCCATGACTTGTCATAAGTTTTTTTGGAAGAGTCATCTCTTCCATTTCAGGATGGAGCTCTATAGCTCAAACTCAGATTGTTGGCTGAGTCTGAATCCCACCCCACAACAACATACCAAGGATGATATGCATAATTACCAACAGTGTTACATTATATTTAGCTTTTGCATTATATTTAGCTGCCTGACATCTTCAACATTCCTTAACAAGACATAAACCTGACATGAGACCTTAACAATAGCATGCTCTTCTGGGTCTCCTATGTGTTTGTAATGCACTGCACAAGTAGGAGAGACAGTTCCTCATTGACCAGTTCAGTTATTTTTATGTAGTTGCTAAAGCTAGTCAATTAGAATCTCTTTGTACTACAGGGAGGTCTTTAGTTATCTGTGGGACTGAAATAATTTTAAACATCTTTAGAATAATACCTGTTTAGAGAAAAGTGAATAGTGTTCTGAAAAGTTGAGGAAAACTCCCACTATTTCCTCTTTAGTAGGGACTTTTTTCATGGAAATGAGATGCTATGGAAGTATAAGCTCTTGTTTTACACTGAATAATAATAATGACGATGATAAAAAATAGAGTGAATCGGACTATTTGCATATAGTTCCTCTAGCAGCAGTATTTCTGTTGTTTCCTTCTTTGCTGTTACTTAAAGCCGGTTCCTTGGTGCAGTGAGCTGTATTGGGAGGTGTGTACAAATTGTTCAATTTTTTGCCCAGTATGTTATGTGGGTTAGTTTATGTATGTTCAAGCTCTGTAAGCAGGCTTGGATCGTGCAAGTGGTGGTGTTGGCCCAAAAGAGGAGGACAGGCAAGCCTGGGCTGTAGAGGAAGATGGGGGCAGATATTTTAAAGTGCCATGGAACTGCAGTCCTGGTGTTTGTGTGACTGATGTGTGACTTGAATGGGAGGAATTTAGCAGTCGGCTAGGTAAGTAGTTGTTTCAGAGGAAAAAAAAAAGGATAATAATGTCCAGTGCCTTGGGCAGAATATCTTTCTGTTGATTTCAGCCCTTAATCTTTGACATTATGCTGTCTTTCATATTTTGCAGTACAGCAAATTTTCAACAAATTTTCGCCTCTGAGTTGTCTGGTAGTTCTGCATGACTGGTTCATGCTGGTTTAAATGTTGTCCTACTGCTGACCTTGCACAGGATGCTCTTAACCTCCCCTTTGCAGAGATGCAAATCTTTGAGAGTGAGGTGAGGAACACCTTCCTTCTGTCCCATCATGTAAAATTGAGTTTAAATAACTTCTTTGGGAAGCTATGAGAATGCAACATCGAAGAATAAATGGAGGAAAAAAAAAAGGAGATATATTTCCTAACTTTTTCAACTAGGTGACTCTTATCCAATAATAAATAAAACGATAGCCATATCAACGTTAAGTTGTATCAGGTATAAACCAATAAAAATAAACTTAAGAAAAATAAGCTTAAGGTTTCAGAAGCATGAAAAAACATCTAAGCTAGTGATATTGAGTCCAACCAATTGAATAAAGTCTTTTGAAAAGTGGTCACCAGGAAAACATAAAAGATGCAGGACAAATGGAGACTTCCCAAACCTTGGGATACCTCACAGGTTTTAAATGTGGCTTAAGAAAAGAAGAAAGGCGCTAGTTAGCTGCAATTTGTATCCGTGCCATCATAACTGGTAGGCAATGACAGACTCTGCCCCGACCTGGTTTTGAACCCACTGACTTCTATCAAATCCTACAACAGTGTGTTGCAAACCTGTTGGTTTCAATTGTGGGTTTACAAGATTTATTCTTCCTAAATTTATCCTCCTATTTGTATGAAAAAACATGGAAGAATATTTTTTTTTTTAAATTTCATCATATGATTAATTATTTTATATTCTCTGATCTTGTTCCTCTTTCTTCATCAGATTGTTCTCTGCTTGTGGAGTCTATTTCCTTTTTGTTATATTTTATTTTTTCTTTCCTATTTAGAAACTTCTGTACAGTGTATCGTATTTTTTTGTGCTTTTCAGTAGTTCTGCTCTAAGTCTTTCTTGAAGCAAGATGTTTAGGATTGCATGGAGATTTCCAGACATCGTACATCAGGAATTTATACAAATGCATAATGATGTTTATTAAGATACTCTTAATAGTTTTCTGTTTGCCTTTTTGAGTGCTACTGAGCATTAAGCTAACACTTTTAGAGAATTGTCCTTTATGACACCAGGTGTCTTCTATGTGTGGCAATGTATTATCTATTATTATAGAGCCTATTAGGGTTATTTTTACTTGCATGCAGCTCATTGCCATTGAGCTGTATCTGGCGTTTCATCATCAGACATTCTGTATTGTCTGGGTCTTTTCAATCAAACTTGTGTTCAGACTTGCCATATGATTTACTTAAATGTTCAATATCATGGATCTAAGTTCTGATCCTTCAAATAACCTGCATCTTCTTTCATATTATGAAGAATAATAATAAAAAAGTAATTGTACCATATCCTTTTTATCATTTAGGTGCTTTTTAATTCACAAGATGATCCTCTCTCTTATTTCGTAATGATGCAACTATTTGAAGATACTTATATAAGGGACACTAGCAAAAAAGGTTATCATATAGACTTAGCTTATTTGTTTCCAGAACCTTCTTGCATTTTCAATGGGCTCGTATAGACTTAAGGGGCACTTAAAACAGTATTTCTTTACATTAGGATACATTTCTTTATGTATCCTAATAATTCTCTTATCTTGTATGTCTGTTCTTTTTGTGTGTGTGTACAATTTCCATCTGTTTTCTAAGATTAGAAGTCTTTTTCTTTTGCATCTATACCAATTCTCTTATGCAGATACTAATAAGATACTAATTGCTGTAATACTGCACCAACTAGTAATACTTCAGGGGACATGGGTATGATCTGTCGCATGTAGGTTGTTCATTAGTCCTAAAAAAGGAAAATAAATCAAGTGAGATACTTTATTTTCTTGTAATGAGTTGATTTTGCTTTGGGGGGTGTCATTTCTTAAGAGGTATTAGTGCAGTTTATGTTTGCATAAGCACATAACTCACATTTCTGCTGAGGAGATCCAAGATCAACCAGACAAACAAACCTCAATTATTAACAACACTTCAGTATGGTCAAAGGGATGTGGGGACTCCTCTTACCTTGAAGAGCCACTCCATATTTTCTGATTTGGGTTAGACTCCTGCTGTTGATGGCACAAAATGCTGAAAATGGAGGTCACCAGAAATACTGGAATGCAGGCACAGAGACATATTAAAAACACAGTTAAGGACAGATTAATAGTAGCACAAAATGGGAATATCTGAACAGGGAATATCTCTTTGCCACCTCCTCGTCCCTACTCCCCTCCCCTTTTTTAACCCATAACGATCAAGGTGATAATTCCTTTTAAGCAGAAAACTAAGACAATTTTCTATGCCTGAGCTGGTACTGTAAGAATATGTGTACAAACCTGGTTTTTTTTTTATGATTGTGGGGTTTTATTTACATGAGGGGGAGAAAAAAATAATTCCATTAGCAATTTTTTTAATCTAGATTTTTACTAAGCTCACATAATGAAAATCACTTGCCTCTGAAGGATTGTTCTGTATAAATTTAGCCTTCATGATTAAATTTAGCAATAGAGTGAAACTGTGTTTTAACTTACTTAGAAAATCTCAATCCATCTCTTAATGAACATTCCATAATCAACTTATATGAGGGGAAAGAAAATTAAGAAAATTCAATATTAAACAGTTAAAATATGACACTATGCAGACCCCAAGACACTAGAAAGAAGAAAGTCCTTCTAAGCTTTCCTTTAAAGAACATTTTCCATTGTTTAGAAGCTAATGTTCGAAGTTAATTTCTACAAGTGGAGTAGTACTGTGTTTTGAAGAGCAGAATTTGATGTTTTCTTTTATTACTGCTAGAGAGCTTACTCAGTATAAGTTAAAAAAGATGTTTTGATGCATTGTGTTTCTCAAATAAGTTCCCAGCAGTGAGAAATTAGAGATTAGTGTCAAATGGTGATTCTCTGTCCCTGAAATATGTACTAAAACAGCAGCTCTCACAACACAAAGCTGTCTGGAATTCTACTGTATAGTGCCATAAAGTCAGTGTATATTTTTGAGTTGTTCCTGGGCAGATATGAGGTGGAGGAATTAGTAACCTATGCTGCTCTTGAAAAGATGTAATCTGTCTGCTTCTGCCCCCTTCCCCCTCCATTTTTTCCGATGTAAATTCCGCAGTAAAGCCAAAAAATTGCATTTGGCATTAATAATGTTTGTAACCTTCTTAATGATTGATATTTAGATGATGAATTAGTAGGAATAAGATTATTCAGTAGTTCTGATTATAAGATGTGATAATAAATAGTGATAATAAACTCAAGGTCAAATAAGACTTATATAGCACCTTTCAGTGGGAGAGTTCAGATGTTATATATGCATAATTAATTGTGCTTTAAACAATTACTATTATAAGCATGTAAGTAGTATTAAGGAAAAACAAAAGTTAGCAGAAACAGTATTTTGTCCCTAGCTCACATCATGAACCAGAAGACCGAGGTGGGGTAGAACCAAGCAAGCCTGAGTTTCAGGCCCTCTCTTAATCACTGGACACAAATTCTTTATTAAAACCAAACCACGTAAAACCAGCTAAACCTTCACTCAGATTGCTATTCAGTTAACTTCAATTAATTAAACGTAGGGGAAGAGTGAGTAAATGTGAGTAAAACTTTGATGGAGGTAGGGGTTTTCTTTGTACCAGAATGTTACTTCAGTGGCACTGAGGTGAGGTATGTGTGATGGACACAAAGAGGCAAAACACAGTGAAGTACCAACAGAGGTGAAGTTATCACACTAATAGAAAAGGGACTGTTGAGGAGATTGAGACTTGCTGAAACTTTGCTTCAGCAAAAAACAAACTCTGTTCCAGTACATAAACAGGTCTCTTTGTTTCTCAGCTGCCCTTGCAGTCAGCCAGACTTTGAATGTGAACAAAGAGATAGGGTTTGGGGTCTTCTAATTTTATTTTATTTACTTTAGCTGTACTTTATTTTTTTACATTTTTATTTTATTTCTCCAGAGCTTTATTAGTGAATAGGATTTTGATTAGTCAAGACAGAAAAAAAATAAACAGATGTGTAGTTCACAGCATGGTTGCTTCTTCCTAAAAAGCAAAAATAAATCTGAATTATAAAAGATTTTGAATTATTATTTTATTTTATTTGAATGTGCAAGAATTTTGTTGCAAGAAGTGGCAAAGAGAAGGGGCAGGCATGGAAGACATTTGTCACTTGGAAGAAAAGATGGCACTGCCTAAATAATGGAGAATCAAGTCTCACTAAAAGTGTTTTTATGGGAACCACCACCACAAAATATGTCCTTTACCATTTTCCCCCTGGACAAGCTGTGAGGTGAGAAATCAGCCAGGGCTGACTTAGTCTTGTGATGGGATCTAGAAATCTGTCAGGCTGAGGGCTTTACACCTCTGCTCTGTGGGAACCCCTTGCTCACATCCTCAGGAATACTTGATGTCCACTGTACCTCTAGCAGCGGGAAAGTGCAGACCATGCCGCACACAAGCGTACAGTCACAGCAGGGTGTATTACCACTGATGGCTGGGAGCTTGCATTCTGCCCCTCAGCTCCCCTGGGTTTCCAGGGTGAGGAAAGGTTTTCTACACTCCTTTGTATAGCAGAACACATTCAGCTCTGGCAATTCAAAATGAATGCAAATTAAGGTAAATTAGAAAATCATGAACTATCTAATCCTCCTATTTTCACAGTATTTATTCAGATGAAATTTCTATTAACAGTGTGTTGGATTCACAAAGCAATTAACCCCATCACTGTAACAGATTCCTCTACAGGTACCCTGACATAGAATCATAGAATAGTTAGGGTTGGAAAGAACCTTAAGATCATCTAGTTCCAACCCCCTGCCATAGGCACGGACACCTCACACTAAACCATGCCACCCAAGGCTTTGTCCAACCTGGCCTTGAAAACCACCAGGGATGGAGCATTCACAGCTTCCCTGGGCAACCCATTCCAGCATCTCACCACCCTAACAGGAAAGAATTTCTTCCTTATATCCAATCTAAACCTCCCCTGTTGAACTCTTTACCCCTTGTCCTGTCACTACAGTCCCTAATGAAGGGTCCCTCCCCAGCATCCCTATAGCCCCCCTTCAGATGCTGGAAGGCTGCTATGAGGTTTCCATGCAGCCTCCTCTTCTCCAGGCTGAACAGTCCCAACTTTCTCATCCTGTCTTCGTATGGGAGATGCTCCAGTCCCCTCATCATCCTCGTGGCCCTCCTCTCTGGAGAACAAAGGATTTGATCTTTTGGGACTAAGATGCTGACTTTTTTTGTTTGTTTATTGTTTTGGTTGGGTTTGTTGTTTGATTTGTTTTTGTGTTTGTTTTTCCATTTATTTAATCACTGTATTGCCATGTGAGGGAGTATGATTAGTTATATTGCTGCATTCTTTGAAGACACAGGTCAGAAGATACACAGCAACTTGAGAAATATTTTCCATTGCTAATATTCAGAGCATTCAAAGTGATTCTGTCTTCTTCCTTCAAGTCTGCTTTGCCCTCATCTCCCTAGCAAATAACAGCTGAGCACACAGCTTCTGATTTCTACATTGAGTTTGGTACCTGACAGAGAGACAAACCACAGATAATGATTCCTCTCAAAGAGGACAAGTGTTAGATAAACCATCATGTACTTTGTTGACAGAAAGATGCATTCTGTCTCAGTTCCATGAGGTTCAGGAGTCAGTTCTGGCATGGCAGGTGTCTTTTGTGCAAGTTAGTTTGTTTTCTACATAGCTCTAATACTGTAATGCTGAAGTAAATGCATACTTTAATTATTCTAAAACATAATTAATACATTAGTTTCTATAGTAACTTGTCATTGCTGTGGCATGGTTGGAGCTAGTGACATTTGTGAGTGTAGAAAGTCAATTTATGCAATGATTTACAATGTAGTGTTTGATTTCTCAAGTAAATATTTTTATTGTTGGTTATGGCCAGCTGCAGTTATATTAAAGTTGTTATATTGTTATATATTCCATAGGTATAAACTACATGGGAAAATTAGTCATTGAGGTCACTGTATTTTAAGCATTAAGAACTGTAATTGGAATCTGTTTCTGCAGAAGGCTGTATTTTCAAAAATATACTACTTTGACACATGAGAATATTGTTTCTTCAGGGCTTGATCCACTATTAAATAAAGAGTTAAGTGTTTAGCTCTGAGGGAATCATTACTTTCAACCAGGGACAATTCACTGAGCCAATAAAAAGGCTGTGTACAATTCAGAAAACAAAAAAAAATGTTCTTGACTCTAATTAGTTTTCTTGATATATAAGGTAATATATTTTTCAGAAAGATATAAATGACACTAGCAGTTTTATTTTGATGTCATAAGCCTTCTAAAGAATTACTGAGTTTAAGTGAAATGTACATACAGTAGTTGCAACCCTGGTTTTCATTGTTAGGCTCACAACTACTGTTCCATGTATCTATACATGGAAGAAACTGTCATGGCTTAGACCATGAGCTATTGCTGCTGCAAACGTTTTGTTTGTTTGTTTGTTTGTTTGGGTTTTGGGGTTTTTTAATAGGCATCTTTAATAGGTTATGGAAATCTGCAGCAGTAGGACATCTTGGAGAAGTGCTAGTTCATCCCAGAATAGATTTGCTGCTGTAGAAGAGAAGTGACTCACAAAGTATGTCTTCATTAGGGAATCTGATAGCTGCAAAATCACAATTTACCCCAGAACACTTTGACGAAGATGCCATAGTCGATGCTGATCAGGTTAGAATGCCAAATACCCACGATGCAAATTTATCTGTGGTTAGTAGATAGTATTGTGAATGTAACTTGAGCATATACCGATCTCAAAGACAGTTCACTATTGGTGTTAGCTTGATTTTTGAAATCTTTAAAGCTTTCTTTTGCTTATAGGTTCACTAGATTGTCATAGTCTCATAGAATCATAGAATGACTTGGGTTGGAAGTGACCTTAAAGCTCACCTAGTTGAACCCCCCCTGCCATGAGCAGGTCACCTTCCACTAGACCAGGTTGCTCTAAGCCTCATCCAACCTGGCCTTGAGCACTGCTAAGGATGGGTCAGCCACAGCTTCTCTGGATGACCTGTTCTAGTGCCTCACCACCCTCACAGTAAAGAACTTTGTCCTTCCTAATATGTTATCAAAATCTCTTAGTTTAGAACCAATCTCCCTTGTCCTATCAGTCCATGCCCATGTAAAAAGTCCATTTCCAGCTTTCTTGTGGGCCCCTTTGGGTACTGGAAATCTGCTTTAAGGTCTCCCCAGAGTCTTCTTCAGGCTGAGCCACCCCAGCGCTCTCAGCCTGTCTTTATAGGAGAGGTGTTCCAGCCTTTGAAGCATCTTTGTGGCCTTCTCTAGATTCACTCCAACAGGTCCATGTTCTTCTTGTGTTTGGGTCCCCAGAGCTGGATGCAGTACTCCAGCTGGGGTCTCACCAGACCAGAGCAGAGTAGAGGGGCAGAATCATAGAGTAGTTAGGGATGGAAAGGACATGAAGATCACAGAATCACAGTATCCTAAGGGTTGGAAGGGACCTTGAAAGATCATCTAGTCCAAACCCCCTGCGAGAGTAGGGTAGCCTAAATTACATCACACAGGAACTTGTCCAGGTGGACCTTGAGTATCTCCAATGTAGCAGACTCCACAAACCCCCTGGGCAACCTGTTCCAATGCTCTGTCACTCTCACAGTAAACAAGTTTCTCCTGATGTTCACATGGAACCTCCTATGCTCCAGTTTACATCCATTGCCCCTTCTCCTGTCACTGGACATCACTGAAAAGAACCTAGCTCCATCATCCTGACACTCACCCTTTACAT